>APFE030623941.1:0-52608 GCA_000404065.3 Pinus taeda
TATTGCTTACAAGACCATCATGACTAGAGAAGCACAAAATCACAGGAATGTGACTGAGATCATGAAAAGGACATACAATAACTTTTCAGCTCTTGAAAATGAAACAAAATGCTCTATCTGTAACAACTTTGGTCATGGAGAGACTGAATGTAGGAGTAAATTTGAGCAAAGACCTCAGAAGGGGCAAGCCTCATTGGTTCCCAAAACATGGAAAAAGAAAGAACTGCAAACCGAAATATGTCATATATCCTTATATGCAGAAGGACAAGAAAATCAATGGTACATCGATAATGGATGCTCAAAACACATGACGGGTGATAAAGAAAAAGTTTAGTCATATAGTTCCTTAGAAACGGAAAGGAGGGTCTCATTTTGAAATGACACCCCTATAGCCATAAAAGGTAAAGGCTTTGTTCTCTTAAAAGAAAAGGTCAAAGATGGGAATGTTATATGTTGATGGTTTAAAACATAATCTATTAAGTGCTAGTCAAATGTGTGATCAAGGAAATGAGGTAGTATTTCGATCAAATGGATGCATTGTTCATGAGCTTGATACATTAGAAACAGTGATCAAAGGCATAAAAACTCCAAATAATTTATACATACTCAATAGAGGACAACAACAGTGCTATCTAAGAAAAAATGATGAACATTGGCTATGCCATAGAAGATTGGGGCATCTATGTTTCCCTCAGATAAGGAAACCATGAAAACTCCAAGCTATTTGCGATCTTCCTTACATCATAATTCCAGCAAAAACAAAATGAAAATCATGTCAATTTGGTACGAAAACTAGAACACATTTACCTGAGAAGGAAGGATCAGCTAGCAAGCTACTTGAACTGGTCCATACTGATTTATGTGGTCCATCAAGGAAAAATTCGCCTTGTGGAGAAGAATATTTTATATTGTTCATTGATGACTTTTCAAGAATGTCTTGGATAGGACTTCTAAAGCATAACACAAAGCATTTGAAAAGTTCAAAGCCTTCAAAGATTTGGTTGAAAATGAATCAGATCACAAAATCAAATGCCTCTGGTCTGATCTAGGAGGGGAATTTACCTGGGATGGATTTTTCGACTTTTGTGAAGAACATGGAATAAGAAGGGAATTTTCTATCGCAAGGACTCCTCAACAAAATAGAGTGGTAGAAAGGATGAATAGAACTGTTCAAAAAATTGCTCGTCCTATGCTAGATGAGTCTCGAACTCCTGCAACCTTCTTGGGTGAAGCTGCATTTGCTGCCATCACTATTCTCAACAAAACAAATGTTCGAGTAAACAACACTCAAACACCTCAGGAACTTTGGTATGATAAGACTCCTACTGTAAAATAATTCAAAGTTTTTCGAAGTAAATATTACATAAAAAGGGCTAATGAAAAACTTGGCAAGTTTTAACATAGAGCAGATGAAGGCATTCTCCTTGGTTACTCTTCCTAAACTAAAGGATACAAGTATTATAATAAAAGACTAGGGAAAATTGTTGAAAGTGTTGATGTTGTGGTTGATGAAGCAGGCAAAAATTCAAAGTAGGTAAAAACTGAAGAATGGGAAGAAGATGAGGATTATCCTTCCACATCAAATCAGACTAATGTTGAAGAAGAAGAAACCAATGAAGCACTAGAGGAGCAAATAATGGTAGAACAAAAGACTCCATCTAGATATGTTTAGAAAAATCATCGAGAGGCTCAAATTTTGGAATAGAAAGAGGCAAGTGTATAGAAAAGATGAGCTATTACAGAAGCTTCAAGCTCTCTAAGATTTCTTTCCTCCATCGAACCGAAAAATGTACATAAAGCATGCAAAGATGAATGCTGGGTCAAGGACATGAATGAAGAGCTCCAACAAATTGAAAAGAATAATAATTTGGAATTAGTTCCTAGTGCTCGTGATAAGAATATCATTAGAACCAAATGGACATTCAAAAACAAGTTGAATGAAATGGGGAAGTTGTTAGAAACAAGGCTAGACTTGTTTGTAAAGGATATGCTCAACAAGACGGCATAGACTTTGAAGAACCTTTTGCACCTGTTGCTAGAAATGAAGCCATATGAATGTTCCTTGCTCTTTCTAGCTTTCAGAAGTTCAAAGTATATCAAATGGATGTGAAATCCACCTTTCTTAATGGAGATCTAGAAGAAGTATATATTGAGCAACCAAATGGTTTCATCCTTGGAAATGATCCAAAACTTGTATGCAGAATCAGAAAGGCTCTCTATGGTCTAAAAGAAGCTCCAAGGGCCTGGTATTCTCATGTTGACAAATGCCTTCATCAACAAGGTTTTTCAAAAGGATCAGCTGATAGCAACCTTTATATAAAAATTGACAATGATAAATTGCTAATAGTTGTTGTAAATGTTGATGTTATCATTTTTGGTAGTAATGAAGAAGCCATGAGTCAAAAAATTGCTTTGGTAATGCAAAAAGAATTTGAAATGCCCCTACTTGGTGAACTCACATATTTTCTTGGTTTACAAGTTCAACAAAATAAAGGTGGTATTTTTCTATCTCAAACGAGGTGACTCAAGCAGATCTTGAAGAAATATGTAATGGAAGATTCTAAACCAGTTTGTACCCCTACGGTAATAGGATGCAGCCTCAACACAAATGATGAATCAAGAATAATGCATCAACCAACCTACAGATCCATGATTTGTAGTTTTCTCTCTCTGACAGGTACCTCACTAGACATCATGCATGCAGTGGGAATAGTTTCCAGATTCCAAGCAAATCCAAAGGAAGCACACCTTCATGCAGTCAAAAGGATTTTCAAATATCTTCAAGGAACACATAACTTTCATTGGTTTATGGTATCCTAGAGATACATATCTTACACTTCATGCATATACAGATGCAGATTAGGTAGGAAGGATGGATGAAAAAAAAAGCACTGGTGGTGGCGCATTCTTTATGGGTTCTAGATTGGTGTCTTCCTTCAGCAAGAAACAAAGTTCAATTGCGTTATCTATAGTTGAAGAAGAATATGTGGTTGTTGCATCTAGCTGCACACAACTTCTTTGGATGATGCAAACATTGCAAGACTTTCAAATCACATGTAATCTGTTATCACTCAGGTTGTCCCTAGTGCTCCTAAATAGGGATACGGCCGAGGTAACCACAAACCAATCTTTGGATTACAGGTTCTAGCCCACCTGTAATCGAAGAGGGATCTCTCCTTCTGATTCAACCTTAGTTGATGATTTTAGGCTAGCTTTCTGACTTCAAGGGAGTATTGTTTGTGATTGGATGGGAGGTAGGATTTTCGAGTAAAGAGGCAAAGTAAGGAGTGATAAGTTTTGAACCATTGGGCATGGAGTCACAGATTGAGGCTTGCGAGCATTTTCTTGGTCACAAGGGGATACGGAGCGGGATAGCCACACAGGATATAATTATCGGTCTACTGAAAGTACGGAATGGACATGAGGGATGAAAGGCAAAGGAGAATCATTTCATCATGCTGAAAAAGAGGAGAAATGGATGAATGGGATCCAGGAGCAGTTAATAATTCCTAAACATGCACTCATATGTGAAAGAAACAACGTAAACAAGATCATTTAAGTATACATGCTCATAACTATTTCTGAAGAAAACATCGAGAAATGCAGAAATTGAACTTAAGGTGTAATGAAACAAATCTTAAGCTATTTTTTTTTCCTGCAATTTAGAAGGCAGAACGGTGGTAAAAAAACATAAAATTAAACAGAGGAGAGGAACACTTATTGGATGATGTAGAAGCACAGGAATTCCGTAATCATTCCTTGGCCAAGAGAAAACATCAAGTAGTTTCGCAATCCATGCTTTCAACAATCTTTGATTATGGAAATTATGAGAGTTACAGTGTGAGTCTCTGCTCGGAGACAATGCTGGAAAGAAGACTGACCAACAACTACTACCAACCAACCAACCCCTCACAACATTTCTCACGGTGGTATTTATAAGCAAAATATTAGAAAGACATCATTACAAGTGACCTAGACAGGTCTGATAGAAAACTCTTCAAAAATCTAAATGTTGCTGGAATTAAATGCAAGTAAATCTTTTTTGCTGCGCTGGGGGCAGCTGAATTGGAATAGGTGACGAGGTGGCCCTTGGGGGCTAGATGCGGTGCTGCTGGAATGATTGTGCTTTGGGAACTGCAATTCGACTCTGGTGTGAATTAAATGTGCAATAATTATGATTTCAGAGCTTCAAGTGGCTTCGCCCTCTTTATATGAATCTGCTGAAGATATTAAATTTTCTCCTGCTTCGGGCCACTCCTCAAGATTTTCACTGATACTCTTTGCCGCTACATTGATGGCTTCCACCGTTGACTGATACTCTTTGACACGCTTGAAGCTTGATGACTTGACCTGATACACTTTAAACTCTGTCATTGATCTGCTGCTGTCTTTAAACCGGATGATTTTTGCACGATCGGGTGATTTTCAGGCTTTTTTCAGCGCGCAATGGGCTAAGAAATCAAAAGATTTCCCGAAGATTCCTCGAAATGGTCTATTTTCCGCACATCGAAAACTGCCTCTATTTCTTGTTCTGGAGCTCTGAAGTGCGATTTTTCTTCCTGCGCGAAGTTTCGGCTTTCTGGCTGTTGACGTCGGCTATGCGGCGGATGACATCAGCTATGGTGGGTCCCTGGTACAGAGCAACGTGGTGCTGATACTGGAGGTAATGCGATGAAGAAGCTTCGATGCGATCGCAATATCGCATCGGCGGGGAATGGAGGGTGCTTGAGTTGGACATTTGGCACTTGCGGCCGCCGACCGCCGATATCACAATATCGTGTCGGGTGGTGACAGATGGGTGATAACTTGCATGGAGAGGAAAGTGCAATGTTGTGATGCGATCTGGCTTTAAGGTTCTGTGGAGTGTAAGTATTGGGAGCAAAGAGTAAGTAAGTGGGTGGGAAGGGCATTTGAGGTTTCGGAAGGGGTCCGATTACCTCAGAGGGATCTTATTCTTTAGAAGGAGTCCATTGTATCTGGGAGATGTTTTGGAGGTCAAGGGTTCTTGCTAAGTTTCAAATAAACTGAGCAATTCCTGGGGGTACTTATGGTTATTTTTCAACCAGGGGGAGGGATATTACATAGGGGGATTTTAATTAATATTAATAAGGGGATGGGAAGAATAGGGAGCTAAATAATAATGTTAGTGGTTAATATGGAGGTGGTAAGAAAGCGCTAAGTTCAGGAGACCTTAGGCTATTACAAGGGGTAGAACCGTGCTTTAGAGAAAGTATGGAACAACTTTGAGTAAAGCAGATCTTTACTCAAGCCAGCATTATGAAAATAATGGAACTTAAGGGGTGTCAAGCATATCTTGACCTCTTTTGGGGAAGTTAGTTAATGATTGGGGAAAACAGAGAAGGGCAGTTAGTTATACCTCTTTTGAGCTTCATGCATACAAATTCTTGCTGATTGTGTCCTAAATAATATGACACCTGAAAATCTGGAAATAGTCAGCAATTAGGATTGAGCAACCTCAGAACTACCTACCCAGCCTACTTACCTAACATTTTTTCTTCTTTTGTTTGGGGTGCACTTAGACTTGCAAACCCATCATTCATTTTTCTTTTGATGCTTTCCTATCTACATACTACCCTTATTTCATCCAGGGCCCAGATTAAATTGTTGGGCTCCTCTGCTTCTCTACCTATCTAAGAATTTGCCAAGATTAAACTGTTTGGACAAATTTACATTCTCTATATTCTAAAATAGGAAATTTAAACCTAGGGAGACCAAGATTAAGTTGTTTGGTCATCCCTTTAACTGAAAGATTGGCGATACCAAGATAACTTTACAAAATTTGGAAGGCAATTGAATGAACTTGAAGTAGCCTTCATCACTTGGAGACTGTTAGGCAAATATGGAGCATTGCAGCATGCAAAGTATGACATATTTGGCCTGTAAAATGCCAATCATGAAAAATGAGTAGCCTGCTGCGGTAGGAAGCTAACAGTGGCTCCACTCGGGGATGGCTTCTCCTTGCGAGAAGTCAACAATAGCAGGTCAGAATGCCTTGGTCTTTAGTTCTTGCTGTCTTCTGCAAAATTGTTTTCTCCGGGTGCCTTATTTTTCCTACCTACTTACCCTAACCAGCACTTACTTTGCCGTTAGGTGAAATCAAACAACCAGTGCAGCCATTTAAGTAACTGCGAAACAAGATGAACTTGCTGACTGATAGTTTCTGAACATGAAAGCATCATTCAGGTGTATGCCCTCATAATCAAAATTGTGGCATCTATCGGTTGCTGTTGAAGTATGTGGTCTTCACTGAGAAAGCACGCTAACGAACTTGGGTTAAGCAGAAGTTCCATGTAGTCTGCAATAGGATCAATAAAATCGTCATGTGAGAGAACTTCTTATGGGCCTTCTTGGTCAGATGGAGCGGCTGCGTCCTCGGTGGTAAGCCTGGCAGCCGACCCTTCTCTCTCTGTCCTGGCAGTGGAATCATACATAGTTTGTAAATCAGCAGGTAGCAGCATCTCCTCCTAAATTGGGGACGGGAGACTTCGGCATGATTCCAGGTCTTCTTGGTCAGATGGAGTAGTTGCATCTTCGGTAATGAGCCTAGCAGCTAGTCCTTCTGTCTTTGCCTTGAAAATCGAATCATACAGAATCTGTAGGTCCTCAGGTAATAGTGTTTCCTCCTAAATTGGGGAAGGGAGACTCCGGCATGATTCCGGGTCTCTTGGGTCAGACAAAGTAGTTGCATCTTTGGTAATGAGCCTAGCAGCTAACCCTTCTATCTTTGCCTTGGAACCCAGATCATACTCAAACTGTAATTCAGGAGATAGCACTATTTCCTTGTGAACTGGGGGAGGAAGATTTTGGTAAAACTCTTGAGGGTCGCGGAAATTATAAGACTGTATCTGAGCTCCCAAGAGTTCAATTTCATTCTCATATTTTTCAACAACCAACTCAAGGAAAAGTTTATTCCGGCCGCCTGGTATTTTTGACAATACTGCTCTGAAAAATTCTTCATTAAACTCAAACTCTGATAAAGTTTCTCTGCATTTATCTAAAGCTTCATCTAATGGAATTTCCTCCCAGGATTCGGTCATTCTCTCTTACTGTTAATACATGGAGC
This sequence comes from Pinus taeda, assembly GCA_000404065.3. Classification (NCBI taxonomy): domain Eukaryota; kingdom Viridiplantae; phylum Streptophyta; class Pinopsida; order Pinales; family Pinaceae; genus Pinus; species Pinus taeda. The sequence goes on from APFE030623941.1 coordinate 7,085, forward strand.
ACTTGGCTGTAACATTTGGTTCGTTCCTCAGTGGAGCCTTTGATTGAAATTGAAGTGGAGTCGCCAGGTGCATGCCTAGACTATGAAGTGCCTGATCTCTGTCCATCATCAAAGACCAGAACTAAGCGTGACAAACTTTGAAGAACAGGAGCACTCTCTCCAGTGGGGTTTAAAAATGAACAAAGCGCTTGAATCCCCAATGGAGTACACAGGTACAGGTTGACTGAGGCTTTTACAAGTCGGTTTCTTCCTCTATAGAGCTGCAGACTGGTTTCATAAATTTATCTGAGGAGGTCCCCAGTGGAGTCACCATTATGTTATCACTCAGGCTGTCCCTAGTGCTCCTAAATAGGGATACGGCCGAGGTAACCACAAACCAATCTTTGGATTACACGTTCTAGCCCACCTGTAATCGGAGAGGGCTCTCTCCTTTTGATTCAACCTTAGTTGATTATTTTAGGCTAGCTTTCTGACTTCAAGGGAGTGTTGTTTGTGATTGGATGGGAGGTAGGATTCTCGAGCAAAGAGGCAAAGTAAGGAGTGATAAGTTTCGAACCATTGGGCATGGAGTCACAGATTGAGGCTTGCGAGCATTTTCTTGGTCACAAGGGGATACGGAGCGGGATAGCCACACAGGATACAATTATCGGTCTGATGAAAGTACGGAATGGACATCAGGGATGAAAGGCAAAGGAGAATCAATTCGTCATGCTGAAAAAGAGGAGAAATGGATGAATGGGATCCAGGAGCAATTAAGAATTCCTAAACATGCACTCATATGTGAAAGAAACAACATAAACAAGATCATTTAAGGATACATGCTCATAACTATTTCTGAAGAAAACATCGAGAAATGCAGGAATTGAACTTAAGGTGTAATGAAACAAATCTTAAGCTATTCTTTTTTCCTGCAATTTAGAAGGCAGAACGGTGGTAAAAAAACATAAAATTAAACAGAGGAGAGGAACACTTATTGGATGATGTAGAAGCACAGGAATTCCGTAATCATTCCTTGGCCAAGAGAAAACATCAAGTAGTTTCACAATCCATGCTTTCAGCAATCTTTGATTATGGAAATTATGAGAGTTACAGTGTGAGTCTCTGCTCGGAGACAATGTTGGAAAGAAGACTGACCAACAACTACTACCAACCAACCAACCCCTCACAACATTTCTCAGGGTGGTATTTATAAGAAAAATATTAGAAAGACATCATTACAAGTGACCTAGACAGGTCTGCTAGAAAACTCTTCAAAAATCTAAGTGTTGCTGGAATTAAATGCAAGTAAATCTTTTTTGCTGCGCTGGGGGAAGCTGAATCGGAACAGGTGACGAGGTGGCCCTTGGGGGCTAGATGCGGTGCTGCTGGAATGATTGTGCTTTGGGAAATGCAGTTTGGCTATGGTGTGAATTAAATGTGCAATAATTATGATTTCAGAGCTTCAAGTGGCTTCGCCCTCTTTCTATGAATCTGCTGGAAGATATTAAATTTTCTCCTGCTTCGGGCCGCTCGTCAAGATTTTCACTGATACTCTTTACCACTACATTGATGGCTTCTGCCGTCGACTGATACTCTTTGACACGCTTGAAGCTTGATGACTTCATCTGATACACTTTAAACTCTGTAAGTGATCTGCTGTTGTCTTTACACCGGATCATTTTGGCATGATCGGGCGATTTTCAGGCTTTTTTCGGCGCGCAATGGGCTAAGAAATCAGAAGATTCCTCGAAGATTCATCGAAATGGCCTGTTTCCCGTAGCGATGTGCGGTTAGCACTTCGCACTAATCGCGCATCGAAAACCGCCTCTGTTTCTTGTTCTAGAGCTCCAAAGTGCGATTTTTCTTCCTGCGCGAAGTTTTGGCTTTCTAGCTGCTGACGTCAGCATGACGTCGGCTGTAAGGCGGATGACGTCAGCTGTGGTGGGTCCCTGGTATAGAGTGACGTGGTGCTGATACTGGAGGTAATGCGATGAAGAAGCTCCGATGCGATCACAATATCGCATCGGCGGGGAACGGAGGGTGCTTGAGTTGGACATTCGGCGCTTGCGACCGCCGACCAACAATATCACAATATCGCGTCGGGTGGTGACGGATGGGTGATAACCTGCATGGAGAGGAAAGTGCGATGTTGCGATGCGATCTGGCTTTAAGGTTCTGCGGACTGTAAGTATTGGGAGGAAAGAGCAAGTAAGTGGGTGGGAAGGACATTTGAGGTTTCGAAAGGGGTCTGATTACCTCAGAGGGATCTTATACTTTGGAAGGAGTCCATTGTATCTGGGAGATGGTTTGGAGTTCAAGGGTTCTTGCTAAGTTTCAGATAAATTGAGCAATTCCCGACGGTACTTATGGTTATTTTTCAACCAGGGGGAGGGATATTACGTAGGGGGATTTTAATTAATATTAATAAGGGGATGGGAAGAATAGGGAGCTAAATAATAATGTTAGTGGTTAATATGGAGGTGGTAAGAAAGCGCCAAGTTCAGGAGACCTTAGGCTATTACAAGGGGTAGAACCGTGCTTTAGAGAAAGTATGGAACAACTTTGAGTAAAGCAGATCTTTACTGAAGCCAGCATTATGAAAATGATGGAACTTAAGAGGTGTCAAGCAGATCTTGACCTCTTTTGGGGAAGTTAGTTAATGATTGGGGAAAACAGAGAAGGGGAGTTAGTTATACCTCTTTTGAGCTTCTTGCATACAAATTCTTGATGATTCTGTCCTGAATGATATGACACCTGAAAATCTGGAACTCGTTAGCAATTAGGATTCAGCAACCTCAGAACTACCTACCCAGCCTACTTACCTAACATTTTTTCTTCTTTTGTTTGGGGTGCACCTTGACTTGCAAACCCATCATTCATTTTTCTTTTGATGCTTTCCTATCTACATACTACCCTTATTTCTTCCAGGGCCCAGATTAAACTGTTGGGCTCCTCTGCTTCTCTACCTATCTAAGAATCTGCCAAGATTAAACTGTTTGGACAGATTTACATTCTCTATATTCTAAAATAGGAAATTTAAACCTAGGGAGACCAAGATTAAGCTGTTTGGTCGTCCCTTTAACTGAAATATTGGCGAGAACAGGATAAATTTACAAAATTTGGAAGGAAATTGAATGAACTGGAAGTAGCATTCATCACTTGCAGACTGTTAAGCAAATATGGAGCATTGCAGCATGTAAAGTATGACATATTTGGCCTATAAAATGCCAATCATGAAAAATGAGTAGCCTGCTGTGGCAGGAAGCTAACATAATCCACCCATCTCCATTCTATTTTATAATACAAGTGCAATTAGTATTTCAAAGAATCATGTCATGCATTCCAAGACCAAGCACATACCTATCAAATGTCATTTTCTCTGGGAAAAATTGCTTGAACAGAAGTTCAAATTGGAGTATGTTCTGTCCAAGGAACATGTTGCTGATATATTCAGCAAACCACTTCCAAAAGAGACATTTGAATACCTCAGATAGAAGCTGGGAGTAGTTAATGCATCTTACTTCCATTGATACTTATATGTTTCAGAGGAAAGTGGTTGTACATGAGTTTCATGAAATGTATCCACGTACATACGCCAGTGGCTATGGATACAGTCACATATACGTTGGGTTGAAGAATATCAATGGGACAGACTCAGGATGAAAAGAGTCTGATATGGGTCTGACAATGATCATCTGGCGCAGGTTCAGGGGGAGCATATACTTCCAATAATGAATTGTTGGCATTATCTTAGAAGATCTTGGTACAATTTCATAGTTGTTTTTGTTTCAGGTGGAACAGGTGGAAAGGGAGATCATGGTTGCTAATGATAGTTGGTGATAACTATCTTGTTTTAGATATTTTGTCTCTATGTCATGTATATCTTTTATTATCAAGCTCATGCAACAACCGATTTTATTTCCCCACTATGCCTCGGATGGATGATGTAATGTTATTATCCTATCATGTATCCCCACTTGGTTGGGCAGATGAGTAAATCTTCGTATATCCCCACTTGGTTGGGAGATGGATGTATGTATGAGTCCTTAGTGATACGAAGGTCATTTATGAATGTTTTCCTCTCATCGAAACTCTTTTTGTAAACCTTGCTTATAGTCATGGGGAACATGAACAACACACCTCATCATATTAGAGAATTCACCATGTACTAAGGGGGAGCATAACTCTTTGCCCTTGATGAAAAGGGGGGAGATTGACTTGGGGTTGCCATCAAGTCCAAAGGGGGAGATTGTTGGCATTATGACACATGTTGGTGCTATGACACAGGTGTTGTCCTTGATGGAAACTCACTCAAATGATAGATCATAGTTCAGGCTCTCAGAATGAAGGAAAAAGAGATATACGCAGGTTTGCCTTGACCAAGCCGTGTATACATCAACCTAGATCATGAACTTATCACACACTTGGTGATTGGCAACAAAACTGTAGAGGTTGGCTTAAAAAATTTCATGATGTCGTGATTTGTTTTGTTATGAAGTGATAAAGAGGTGAAGTGATGAAATAATACAACAGGGTTCAAGGCATATGATCTCATATATTATTCAAGTTTTCATATTTCCATTGGGAAGAAAGATTTCACACTGTGAATATGTTGTAATTTCTCTTAGAAGCAATGTTGACCATGCTATAAACATTTTAGGAAGTCATGTCATCCTCGCCACTATGACTATAGGTGAAGAAATTAAAAAACATGGGAAGTCCCATCAACTTTCCCAAGGAATTTGTGTGACTAAGGACAATTCAACATTCATTTGATGTGCTATATAAATCCATTAATTTACCTTTTGTAATTACAAGGAAAAGAAGTGATAAAAAGACAAGAAAATCTATCAATCTACTATGAAACTTTTATGATTTACATGTTGCTACGTCTTCGAGCAGGTGATCACAAAAATGCATAAAGATTAGATTTAACAAGGAATTGAAATATGTCAAGATCAAATGTATTTATTTTTGGGCACATGCCTTGATTTGAGATGTATTTGGGCTAGTGAAGTTGCGTACGTTCTGAGTGTTCCACTACAGAGGATTTGAATACTGTAGATGTAACATCACTTGATAACTTCACATGAAAATGTTTCGAGTTAGAAAATTTTTAGAACATTTACCAATATGTAACTTTCTATATTACTATTCCATCTTACTTTGATTACCATTAGTTTAACCACCATCATTACAGAGTAATTATTTCGTAAAGAAATAGTAAGTCACACAACTATTAACTACCATTGTTGTAGCATATTATCATCAACTTTCTGATGTAGCATTGCATCATTCCCATGCTTCTTTTAACTACGTTAATTAACCATACAGTTCATAATGTAATGGTCATGCCATGAAGGAAATCAACATCATAAAACCAGAACAATAATCAATCACATTATTGACACTGATATATCGTGAAAACTAACATATGTTTAATTTTATTATTAAGCATTTGTTAAGGTGTCCACCCCTAACTCAATGGCTTGTAAGGGAGACCATAACTTAACCATTGTCATAAAATATTAAAAAGAAATATCATTTGAATATATCATATCTATTTGATCCGTAAAAGACTGTGGTTATTCCACTAGAAATTTGTCACAACAGATGTGATAATAATATATTAAAATTCTAAATTTTGACAATATTAAAGATTTATTAAACTTCTAGATCTGTAAATTTAATTGTAATTAGTGCATGCATGCGAATGGAAATTATGTAGAGAAAGTAAATAATGAAAAAATAAGATCACACACATAAGAAACAAAATACGCTATGGGAAACCCCTTCTAGAGAAAACCCAGTTGGAAGGTGAGGTCACTTCACCCTCTTTCTCTGTTTGGACATATGGCTTCAGGTACAAAGAAGTAATTATTGGGCACTATGGTCCACTACAGTGCACATATCCTGTCTATGTCCTCTACCTCCTATCTCTCTTTCCTATGTCTTCTCATCTATGGAATTAAATGCTCTTGAAAGAATGGAATGCCTCTTCCTCATACTGTCTCGGTTATAACACAACCGGATAGGCTAAGACTGTTTAAGTTTGACTACATGAACTCTTAAGTAGAGTTATAATATATACTTTTACAAATTATTTTACATAAAAAAAAAAGTGGCTAGTCTCTTTTCCATGAATAATGGGGGTTGATGCGGAATCCTACTGAACTATAGGTGTCAAAATAGGAAGGTCAACTTTTAGGTGGCATAGCTATTGAATCTGGAATTTGATTCAAGCACTTATTACACTATTGGAAAGATATCTATGTGTATAATAGAATGAAATGGTACATCACTTGAATGGAAAACTTTCACTCACAAAAAATGTCATTTGATGCCTCAAAATGCTCCCACAAGGTTTTAGACCCCATTTTTCCAGATTGAATGTCGCCAGCAAAAACAAACCCATGATTTTATCCCTCCATTTTGTCCACTTTGAATACATTCAAATGGATGACAAACTATATAATTATCCAATCTAGATCACACCTCCCCATTTTTAGAGGATTTTGGTTCCACCATTTAAATAAGCCGAGGAATTATTTCCTCCACCTTCTCTCAACTCTACCATTTCGCTTTGCTTGGAAGTTGTCTCTTGAACCAATATTCAAAAGTTCATGACGCTCATGTCTTATAGTTTGGACGTCTTCTAAACAATTATATCTTGTAGGTTTTAACCCCGTACATAAATTACCTACATACAATTTCCAAAACACATAAAATAAATAATGCGAGAGCATAACACATAAAACACATATACATAGATTTTCCCCTGGATCCCAAAACCGGGACTACCAGCTTGATTTTTCATTTTGTTCCATTCAATGTTATAATACATATTTATACATGCCGAAGCATTCAATACCATGTACCAAAAACCATCGCATCCAAAACCATGGATCGAAAACCATCACATCCAAAAACATGTGTGAAAATCAGGCACAAAACCATAGGTGGGTTCGCCCAACCTAACATAGGTTGCAAAACCAAAATCTTTCGGTGTACTGCCATGGAGCCCATAGAGTGGGGTTAACTGCACCCTTCAAACCCCTTGTGTCATGCTCACTATGCAATTTGACACAATGAGGGGGGGGAGGGGGGGGGGGGGGGGGGCGCTCCGCCACCCCTCTAACCCCCCGTTAACTATGTGGGCTAGTCGTGGAAAGTATATAACACAACCCAACATTCTCCCACTTGTTGTTTTCTTTCCATAGGGGGCCAAAAGAGAGCTGATTCATTTAGCCAGCCTTGCAATGCACATTGTTTCTCTACACCAGGAGAACTTCTCAGAGATCACAGATTTTGTCAATGCATGTACAGTATTCTTCAAAGTGTCCACCTTTACCTGCAACACCATTTCATCTTCTATCATATCGCTCACAGAGTGATATTTGAATGTCAATGTGCTTTGTGCTTTGTCAGTGGCTGCCATGTATCCTGTCTCTGTAGTTGATAGTGCCACTACAGATTGTTTCTTACTCATCCAACTGACTACACCTCCAAATAGGTTAAACACATACCCACTTGTAGATCTTCTTTGATTCAGATCTCCAGCCTAGTTTACATGAACAAAGCCATGAATATCCAAAACTCTCTCCAATCCTGGTCTTCCTTGGTAGCACAAACCATAATCACTAGTGCCACCCAAATACTTGAAAACCTACTTCACTATTGTCCAATGCTCCTTTCGTGGTTTTGACATAAATCTGCTTAATACTCTGACTCCATGTGTAATGTCTGGTCTAGTATAGACCACTGCATACATTAGGCTACTGACTGCACTTGCATATGGAATAGTGGACATGTCCTCTTCCTCTTATTGCGTCTTGGGACATTGTTCAATAGATAACTTTAAACATACAGGAATAGGAAAGTTCACTGGTTTACTATCCTGCATATTAGACCTCTTCAATATTGCCTTGACATACTTCCTCTCATTTAACCAAGGCTTCCTCTTTGCCAAATCTCTTTTAATTTCCATGCCCAAAATATATTTTGTAGCACCAAGATATTTCATGTCAAATTTGGAGGACAAGTGGGTCTTCGAATCCTTGATAATTTCTTTGTCATTTCCAACCAACAACATATCATCCACATACAAGACTAGATAAATAACATAGTCACCAATTATTTTAAAATACACACAGAGATCTGCTTTTCTTCTGGTGAAGCCATGTCCCTGTATAAATGTATCAAATTTCTAATACCACATCCTTGGTGACTATTTTAACCCATATAGAGACTTCTTTAACTTGCATACCAGTTCATTCTTACCCTTCACTGCAAAGCCTTCAAGTTTCTTCATGTAGATTTCCTCTTCCAGATCCTTATGAAGAAATGTTGTCTTCACATCCATCTATTCTACCTCAAAATCAAAAGCAACAACAATAGATAAAATTAATCTAATAGAAGTTACCTTGCCAACAGGAGAAAAGATATCACCAAAATCAATTCTTTGCACCTGGGAATAACCTTTTGCTACCAATTGAGCTTTGTATTTCTCCACCTTTCCTTCTACATTTGTCTTCTTCTTGAACATCCATTTGTTGTCAATGGTTTTCCTTCCAGTTGACAATTCCACCAGATCCGAAGCCTCATTTTTGTCCAAATATAACATTTCATCAACCATGGCCTCTTTCCATATTTTTCCATCCTCTGAATCTACTGCTTCCTTCACAGTTCTGGGATCGTCATTAGTAATAGATAAAGAAAAATTTGAATTGAAAGCAGATGGATTACCTTTTTGGTTTCCATCTTTCTTGAAGTGATCTTCTAACACCCGGAGTTTGTGGCTCTTCATCTTTTGATTCCTCCTCTGTTGTAGAGTCTGATTCTTCCTGCTTTAGTGCAAACTCTATCTTCTTAGTTTCCCTTGGTTGGACATCATGTTTAATAAAATATTTTACCTCTTTGAACACCACATCTCCATTGTACACAACCTTCCTTGTTACCTGGTTCCAAAGCTTATAACCCTTTAAACCATCCTTATACCCAATAAATATGCACTTTTTAGATTTACTATCCAACTTGGTTTGTTTCTCCCTTGGAACATGTACATATGCATCACATCCAAATACCCTCCGATGTGAAAGACGGGGTTTCTTACAAGTCCATACCTGTTGTGGAGTTTTATCCTCCAACACTGATGAAGGTGATCTATTGACCATGTAACATGTTGTCTCCATTGCCTCTGCTGAGAATTCCTGTCCTAACCTGGCACCATTGAGCATGCCTCTTGCACTTTCCATCAACGTCTTCTGCATCCTTTCTACAACTCCATTTTGCTAAGGTGTATATGGAGTAGTCTTTTGTCATGCTATACCACACGTTTACAAAATTCTTCAAATTCCTTATTGCAAAACTCTCCACCATTATCTATCCTCAACACCTTTATCTTCTTCTCTATTTGGTTTTCCACCAAATCCTTGAATTCTTTAAACATATCAAAGACGTTAGGTTTCTTCTTAAGGAAATATATCCATGTATTCCTTGAGAGGTCATCTATAAATGATACATAGTACACAAACATACCCAGTGGTGCAACGTTCATAGGTCCAAACACATCTCTATGCACAAGCTCTAATATATGTTTCGCCCTCTTACCACTAGAGGGGAAACTTACTTGATTCTGCTTCCCATATACACAATTTTCACAGATATCAAAATCAAGAGAGCTATTAATCATACCTTTTACCATACCTTTACAATGAGGTATTTGAAGGCCCTTCTCTCCAATATGTCTAAGCCTTTGATGCAACATCATGGTCTTCTCTCCAGAGACCACTAGATTTTCTGTTGCACTTTCAGGAACCACAAAAATGTTGTGCCCATCAACAACCATGCTACCTTGCAGCTTGCACAAAGTTCGAATCCGAACTCCTTGCATCAATACCAGTGCTCCCCGAACCATCTTGGAGGTATCCTTCTCAAACACTGTTTTTACACCTACATCATCCAACTTGCTTATATAAATCAGATTTGTGGTGAATGCAGGAATATTCAGAACACCTGGAAGTGTTCTAACCCTGCCACCTTGCAACTTCAACTTTACTTTTCCGTGACCAACAACTCTTGCCTTCCTATCATCCCTAAGAAATCATCACCACCATTGTATTTCTCATACTCACAGAACCACTCTCTATGGGGAGTTAAGTGAAAGGATGCACCTGAGTCAATCAACCATGCCTCATGATCTATATGTGTACTTGAAGAAGCCAATTACACATCCCCACCTTCATCTGAGGTGGTTATCACCTCTGTAGAAGGAGCATCATCAGATCCCTTTCCTTTATCAGGAGATTTAGATTTATAGTCCCTTTTGTAGTGCCCTTCCTTTCCGAAATTCCAACACACCACCTTTATAGGTTTTCCTAGATATTTAGATCTCCCTCTAGATTTAGATCTCCCACTCGATGACTTATTTTTGTTTCTCTTCTGGGACCATCTTCCTACAGACAAGGCATCACCATTCTGGCTCTCCATATTTTTCTGTCTCATCTGCTCCGCCAACAAGGATAAGACTATTTCATCAACCTACAAGGCAGTTGCATTGCTACCTATTGCAATAACTAGACTATCCAATGAATCTGGTAGAGAACACAACAAATTGATGCATTTATCTTCATCTGAAATTTTAATATGAACAGATGTTAACTTACTTGCCATAGTATTAAATGCATTCAGATACTCTCTCATAGAGTTTCCATCTTTCATCCTCAAGTTATACAACTTTTCCATAGGAACAACTTATTTACAAAAGACTTAGATTGGTACAAAGTCCCTAACTTGTCCCACAAAGCCTTCGCCATATCTTCCCCTGATATATTCAGCAATACTAAATATGAGATACACAATCATATTTTTCTCTTTGCCTTACAATCCAACTTGTTCCATTGTTCATCGGACACTCCTGTTGGTTTAGTACTTGGATCTACCATGATCCACTAATCTTTATCCACCAATAGATCCTCCATCTTGAATTTCCACAACTCAAAAGTCTGACTATTAAATTTGTCGATATCTATCTTTCCACTACTCGCCATCTTCTTTCACCACCAAAATTGATCTCACAGATTTCCCATTCAACAAGGTCTACCATAGGACCAAGCAAAACCCCTCAGCAACAAAGGTGTCCCCTTGAAGCCAAAACAAATTTGATACCAAATGTACGTTTTAACCCCATACAAACATTACCTTCATACAAATTCTAAAGCACATAAAATAAATAATGCAAGAGAATAACACATAAAACACATATACACAAAGCTTTTCCCCTGGATCCGAAAACCGAGACTACCACCTTGATTTTTCATTATGCTCCTTTCAATGTTATAATACAAATTTATACATTCCGAAGCATCCAATACCATGGACCGAAAACCATCGCGTCAAAAACCATGGATCGAAAACCATCGCATCCAAAAACATGTGCAAAAATTGTGTACAAAACCATAGGTGGGTCCGCCCAACCTAACATAGGTTCCAAAAACAAAATTTTATATGGCACTACCCTGCACCCCATAGAGTGGGGTTAGGCTCACCCCTCAAACCCCCTGTGACCCCCCTCGCTAGGCAATCAGCGCAATGAAAGGGGGGCTCCGCCCCCCCTCTAACCCATCGATTAACTATGTGGGCTAGTCGTGAAAAGAATATAACACAACCCAACATATATTATGTCAAATCTACCTCAACATCTAGTGGTGAATCCTCACCAGAGGTTATGACTTGTTCCTGTTCCTAATCTACCATGGAAGGCTCATAAAGTTTGAAATTATCCCCATTCACAATTAAGTAAATGCACATATATGGTGGTAAACTGAGTCAAAAGGAGTTATAACCCACCTTTCCAAGTATATCAAAGGAACCATACCCCATTGATTTAATTTTTGTACGAAGGCCCCGCAACCTCTCCCTTTTCAACTATATCCATAATCTATCTCCCACCTTGAATGACTTTTTTGCTGTGTACAGATCACGCCTAGAATTATGCTTCTCCTCGGACTACAACAATGTTTCTTATACCTATAGATGGATATGCCGATCTTTTGTATAAACATTTTAGCCCTCAAAACATCTCTTATAAGGTATTCCCTCACTCGTCTTTGCTTCACATATGCAATATACAAACGTGAATGTGGAAAATATCGAAAACAAGTTCCGAATAGAGACATTCTTATGGAAGTGATGAGTTGTAGTATTGCAACAAACATTTTGCAAGTCCTATGGCTATCAACTTAAATTATCAGCCGAATGTTTGTACAAAATTTAGAGGAAATGACACTATAAGTACAACATACACTTTCCTCTTCCTATTATGACTCCCTTTGATGAAAGTGAAATAAGTAAATGAAACAAATTCAAATGAAAAAATATCTAAGGTGTCAATCCTAATTTGAAATAAGAAAATTTATTCTACTTGGAATATTGAGAATAAGTTGGTTAAATGGAGTGGATGTGAGCTAAAGAAGGTTTGATGAACCCTTCTTGACATCTACCAAGTGAAAACATGAATTTTGACCCATTTTTCTAAGAAAGTCTTACTCTTGCCGCAAATATGGTCACTCCTATAGAAATTTTAGAACACTTTTGTAGTAAAATTGTTGTTCCAAAATTTCTTTATCTGTATCTCTCAAATGGTAGACTGGATTCCCTTCAATTTGTTTGAGCATGTTTCCATCATTCATATTCCCCTCCACATAAAAATCTTGGCCAATGGATGCATGAATCTCAAGAAAAAATAAAAATGGATGTAGCTAACAAAGGTTGGTTTCTTGAAAAGAGTGCACTATCATTTTTTGAAATTCCTTGATCCTATTACCATCATCCCTATACATATCCCCATGAAACATATCAAAAAATATTATTCATGGATTGTAGATATGGTCAAAACAATTTATGCCTTGTGTATTTTGTGAGTCCGACAGAAAAACATAACCTTCCTGTAAAATATTAGAAAAACAAGGAAAATGAATGTGAAAGACTTGGGAATGATGCGTGAATGTTGGAAATGGATGAGGTTGATGGATTGACATGGGTTTGGTCCTCTTGGAGAATCTACGCAAAGGAGGAGAAATCCCAACTTTGAGTTTCTTTGACTAGGTTTTTGATCAATGTTTTCTTTTGGTGATAGCCTTTTTTTGTTTCTTGCAAAGGTTGGAGAGAACATGCATTCATTAGTGAGAAATACATGGAGCAAATAATTTTTTTCTTTTATTTTTTTGGTTTCGTTTTAGGCGGACTAGCTACTACAATGAGTTTTTCAACTAGTAGGTCTACCTAGGTGCCTCAAAAGGAGGTTTTCACCTAGGATATTTTTTTTTCTCTTTTTTCTATTTTATCCAACACATTGACCACCTCATGGAGGTTTTCAATCAATTAGCTAGTGTCAGGAGCCTGAAAGCATATTTTCACTTCAGATTTTCTTTTTATTTTATCTTTTCCCCTTATTCTTTTATTTTCAATTATATGAATACTTCCAATGGAGTCATGTGCATAACAATATGAGAGATAAAATCATTTGTAGGCTCAAAGCATATGATTTGATATGTACCTAAATTTTAGAGACCACCTGCTTTGACTTTCATGATATCAAGCATTGTTGAATAAGAGAATGATGCTCTATCTTGTTAATTTTCTAGAAGCAGACTTAACATCGATCTGATGCCCTTAGTTTTCTTTCTCCTCTAGATCATTATTCATGTATTATTTTTCTATTCCATTTGAATCTTCTACTATTTGTTGATGAGTCCCTTGAACACATAAATGATTTGATGATAAGCATTGTATAAATTCTTGAATTTGAAGCTCTAATGGATGCTCTTAATCAAAAGTAGTCCATGATTTTTTAGTCTCTCTGAATATTTTTCTTTCAGATGTTTTTCTTCAACAATAGAAAAATAATTTCTTCTTTGTAATAATTACCATGGAGATTTCAAGGATATTATGAGAAGCTAACCCATGGATCACATGTATGCAAATTCCATTTTTAGGGAAAAATCTTGTACCATCTTGGAAAACGTTTTATTGCCACCAATGAAACAGTCCATGTAATCAAAGAAGAACATACTTCTATTTTGTTGTGTCATTTTTGGTGTAGGGAAGACTATGTATCATTTATAAAGGTTTCTCTATTGGCCTTATATGAAAGAAATTGTATCAAAATATGTAAAGGAATGTCTGATGTATTTCTTCATAAGCCTACTACTAGAAAATTTGGGCTATACAGACCACACCCTATTCCTTGTCAACCTTGGGAAAGTATGTATATGGAATTTGTTGGGGGTTTAACTTTGTCTAGGAATGGTAATGGATATTTTTATGTCATGGTAGATATATTTAGTAATATGTGTATATTAATTCCATGTAAGAAGCATAATATTATTTAACATACTTCTGAATTCCTCTTTCAGTATGAGTGGGTCCATTTTGAGTTGTCCACATGCATTTTATCTTATCAGGACTCTCAATTCCTTGAAGAGTTTTGGTTAAGTTTGTGGAAAATGACGGAAACCAAACTAAATAGGAGTATGAAATTACATCCACATACCAACGAAAAATAGATTTTGTGAACCACAGAGTGGTTCACACGCTTCGAGGCTATCATGGATATAATCACAAGTTGTTGGATGAGAAACTTCCTTACGTGCATCTTTCATATGATAGGGCCATACTCGAGAAAGAGCTCACCGTTCGAGACATGCTTTGGGTACCTACTGAAATATCCCTTAAACATGGTTGTTGGGAAATATGAATATTCCAACAAACAAATTGACAGGAAAAAAACACTATTGTCATTGGGAAGAGAGCTTGCACGCTACAAAAACTTTGCAGTTTCATTGGGAAGGAATGATTTCCATGCTATGATCATCTTTAGGAAGTCATGTTGTCGTTGTGACTATGCTTACAGGTGAAGAAATTAAGAAAATTGGAAAACCCATTAAATTTCCCAATCAATTTATCTTATTGAGGATGATTCAATATTCTTTTGATGTGGTCAATAAATCCATTAATGAAATCCATTAATTTTCCTCTCATAATTACAAGGTAAAGAAGTGATAGAAAGAAAAGGAGATTGATCAGTAGAGCATGAACCTTTTATGAGTTATGTGTTGCTATGTCTTGGAACACGTGATCACAACAACACACACGAGTTAGATTTAATAGGGAATTGAGATATTTCAATATCTAATGTATTTATTTTTGTGCACATCTCTTCAATTGAGATATATTGAGGTTAGTGAATATGTGTATGTTATGAGTGTGTCACTACGGAGGATTTGAAGCGTATAGATGTAACATCCCCTGATAACCTCACATAAAAATGTTTGAGTTAGAAAATATTTACAACATTTACGAACGTGTAAATTTATCAATTACTATTCCATATTAGTTTGATCACCATTACATAAATACCATCATTAAATAGAGTAATTATTTCATAATGAAATAGTAAGTTACAAAACCATTAACTCCCATTGTTGTAGCTTATTATCAAAAAAAATTATGTACCGTTGCATCATTCCAATGCTTCTTTTAACTAGGTTAATGAACAATATATTTCATAATGTAATGGTCATGTAACGAAAGAAATTAACATCAGAAAACTATCACAATAAGTAATCACATCGTTGACATCGATATACCCTGAAAACCCTGTATGGTGAAAACCATTCATGCGAATGGAAACTATGTAGAAAAAATAGAGAATGAGTAAACAATCACACAGACATAAGACAAAATATATTCTATGGTAAACGCGTTCAAGATAAAACCCAACTAGAAGGTGAGGTTGCTTCGCTCTCTTTCTCTATCTGGAAAGACGGTTGCACATCCGAAGAACTAATTTCTGTGCCACATGGGCTTCTACACTACACATATCTTCCCTATATTATCTACCTCCTACCTTTCATGGATATATTTTCTCATATATGGAACAAAATTCTCGCCAAAGAATGAAATGCCTCTTCCTCCTAGTGGCTCAGTTATTACACAACCCAATAGCTTAATAGTGGTTAAGTCTGACTACATAAACTCTCAAATAGAGTTACAATATAGACTTTTCTAGAGTAGTTTACATCAATAACACTCGCTAGGCCCTTAGCCATCAATAAAGTGGGTTGATGCGGCATCCTCCCTAACTATAGGTGTGAAAATAGGAAGGCCAATGTTTGAGTGGCATAATGTTTTCATATGAACTCGATTTGAAGTACTTACTGCATCAATGGAAAGATCCATGTCTGTAGAATAACATGAAAATTATAGAATTTGAAAAGGAAATATTATACCCAAAAAGTGTTATTTGATGCCTCAAAATGCTCGGGTGAGGTTTTAGACCCCATTTTGCGAAAATGAACGTCTATAGTAAAAATGGTCCCATGAGCTTATCCCTATAGTTTTTCAACTCTGAATGCATTGATATGGACGAAAAACTATATAATTATCCAATCTCTATCACACTTCCCCATATTTGGAGGCTTTTGGTCCATAAAATCTTTTACTGAATGAAGTGAGAATTTTTTTTTCTCCAACTTCTCTCTGGTTTACCATTTAATTTTTCCTCGTAGTTGTCCCTTTAACCCAATCTTCGAGAGTTCATGCTACCCATATCTTTTATTCTGGTGCTATTCTAAGAAATTATGTCTTCAATAGCCTCTACCTCAACATCTAGTGCCAATTCCTATAAAAAACTTAGGACCGGTTCTTCTTCCTGATTTAGCATGGAAGGCTCATAAAGTTTCAAATTCTCCCCATTCAAAACTGAGTAAATGCACATATATGGTGGTAAACTTAGTTGATAGGAATAATCACGCACCTTTTCAAGCATATCAAAGGGACAATACCTCAAAGACTTAATTTTCGTACTAGGCCACTACAACCTCTCCTTCGACTTTAGCCATACTTTATCTCCCACCCAGAATGATTTTTTTGTTTTCTACATATCATGCATAGCCTTATACTTCTCCTCAGACTACTACAACGTTTCTTGTAACTATAGATGGATATGTCGATCTTTTCTATAAAAGTTTGAGTCATAAAAGCATCTGTTGTAAGTTCTTCCCTCACTCCTCTTTGTTTGCCATATGCAATATCCAAAGGTCAATGTGGAAAATATCCAAATTAATTTGCAAATGGCGACTTTCGTATAGAAGTGATGAGCCCCAATATTGCAACTTGAATGTTGCAACTCCTATGGCTATCCACTTAAATTATCTACCTAAGGTTCATACAAACTTAATATGGGTCGACACTGTATGAGAAAAATACACTTTAATCTTCCTAGTCTCACTCCCTTTGATGCAAGGGAAATAAGGCAATAAAAAAAAATCAAATGAATAAATATCTTAGTAAGTTGCTTGTCCTACATTGCAATAACAAAATCTATTCTACTTGGAAAGTAAATGGTATGAAGGAAATCTATTCTATTTGCAAACATGTAAAGCTTAATCATAACTAAGAAAATCTAATATATATTTATAGAAAGGAAACGAAATTTAAAGTATATATATTCTATTTTTAAAGAAAGGAAATGCCTAGAGTACCCTTGCAAAAAGGAATTCATACTTTGCAAAAAGTAAATTTCGGGAAAGGAATGTAGACTAATTTTCAGAAATCAACATTCAAGAAGTAAGCGATATAATAGCTATATACAAACCTAACCAGGCCTCAACTGAATCAAAATATCCTCAAAGCTGTAATAGGATATAATTATACCTCTATTATGAATCTAGAGTGAATATATTGAAAAATATATTGAAAACAAATTTCTACACGTCTAGTACAGGACCGGTACAAGAGTGACAAGATTTCTACAAGAATGAGATAGCTCGCCAAATGCCAATAAAATCAAATGAACATGAGAGGGGAAATAATTTTTTATGAATTAGGATGTCATAGGAATCCATTCCAAGTGCAATAACTTAAAATTACCCCTCTCAACATGTGCTAAAAATAGCAAACAATTATTACTTCAAAAACAAAAAATTCAAGAATTAGTGAGCTAGTTAACCTATCAAACCCCTAACCTAATCAAGTGAAAATATAATAGAGTCAATTTAATTATTAACTTGAATTTTTTTATGACCCAATACAATTTGAATAAATTCAAATTAATATCATTAACATGTTATGAAAATACCATAAAATTACTACTATTTTGCTACGAGGGACTTAAAGAAATTCTAGATGTGTAAACCAGTAAACCTTTCCAAGCATCTAAATGATGAAGATAAATTTTCAAAGTTTTAAAAAGGATGAAACATGCTTGTGAATATGTAAATAGCCTTCAAAAAAACTCACTTGAATCATTTCACAAATATTACCTACCACAAAAGGAGCATCAATAGTAGAATAAAAAATAAGAGATGCAAGTTAAAAAGACATTCAATGAAAACAAAGAAACTATACAAGAGGGATATAAGGCTCTTGGGATGGCCAAGTGCAAGGAAACTCATGGTATTATGAATTGAAACAGGATTTAGAAGCTAAAAATGGCACCAAATTTCATTTTTTGATTCAATCCAAGTACATCCCTCCTAGAAATGAAAGTGGAGCTTCTAAATAACAAGTTTTCTTCACAAGAAGACTAAGAAATAAAAAGTGACTTGGTGCTCTATTTTCTAGTGAGAGGATTATTTGATTCCCCCCTATTTTTATATTTTGATATCTTGAGGGAATTTTATGGCTATCTTCTTATACATTCTATTATCTTCTTCTCCCTCCATATTTTCTCCTTCCTTTTCCTCTTCCACTTCCTCTTCTTTCCAACCTCAAACACTAAATTTTCGTATCTCTTATTGTTGTTTTGTGGTGAGAATTTATCACTCCACATCACATGGTTCTTGAGGTGGCTTAATCCATTCATTAAAATGAGGCCATGATGGGAAATGTGGAGCATTGAGCATGCTCAGAATTGTTAACTCTATCTGGATACTTTTCTCGTAGAGTAGCGTAAATTGACGGGTGTCTTAGTGTTGGTATCTTCATCCCTCCATCACTGATCAAACTCTCTTGTTGCATTGCATGTTAGGCACCTCATCCAATCAGCTGCATTCCATTAGGATCATGGATCATCCGATGGTAGGGGCATATTATACATTTTCCATCATGTTCTTTACCTCCTAACCCATTCTCATTCATCTAAATCATCTGCAGCCATTTTTTGTCTTTAAATCTACGAAAGTCATTTTTAGGGTTTTAGGTCTCATTAGGTCTAGGATTTCGTCAATAAGGTGTTGAAAATTCTCAATAATGGTCAACAAGCACATGAGGAGGTCAAATAAAGTCTTAGCAACAATAGTTTCAATAATCACATGCTGAGTGATTGATTTTTCCTCAAAAGCCTGTTCTTAGGAAAAACCAAGTTTTTATATGTTTCATGTAATAAATTTCAAGTAATTTCATTTCTTCATATGTATTAATTTCAGAGGCAGCCTTGGTCACCTTTCCAAGCCTCTGCTTCTTCAGTTCCTGCAAAAGAGACAAATTGCCGAAGTATTTTGTCCATCAAAGAAAAAAACCAAGCAAAATGCCAAAACAGAGTTTTAAAAGAAAGTGAAATGACCAAACATTAGAAGAGTGGGTTTTTTTGAATGAAAAATTAAAAGCCATGGCTATATAAAGTTTTTTCAAATCAAAGGAGGCTCATTTGTGTCCGCAAAGTCAAGAGAGCAAGTGAATTTCATTTTTTAAAGGCGAAGAGAGTGATTTTACGTTTGAAGGGTGAAAATCAGTGGCGTAGTGCACACATTCAGTGCAGTGCACCTGGCAGTGTTTCGTAGTGCATTTATACAAAAGGCATGGCGCACCTGTGAGGTGGCATGGCACATAGGATTACAACACTTGAAGTCACTCACAACTTCCTCCAAAATTCTCAAAATTACTAATTCCTCATTTTTCAAGTAAGTTGACACTACCTCATGGCCAATGAAAGAGTTTTCCTAATGTTCATGGTGATTCAATAGGAAAAAATTTGAACCCTAACTACTTGCACAATTTTTTGAAAAACCATTGCCTAAGGTTTGCATATTCCATTTTTTACTACTAAATCCCACTTCTATCACTTTCACTCCATCACTTCCTCATTCCCTAACTTCATTCTCTCCCTCCCTTGTCATTCATATTGTGCCATTCCATATTCCCCACATCCATAAACCCACTATCCCAAAACCTAGTCAAATACACCTAAACACTAATTGTTATTCCCAAACCCTAAATATCACCCCTTAAACCCTTATATTCCCCAAAAACTTATCAGCAACATTCCCAACCTCTCATACACAGTCCGTACCACATCCCCCATAGTCCTTCATACATTCATATCTTTGGCAGCAAAAACCTATTGACACCATAAAATATCTTCATACTCATCTAAGAAAAGCTTAAACATTCGCAAACATGGAGTCAGATACTTCTTATGACAGAAATGAGGAAATAGTCAGTGACTCTTCTAAGGAAATTCATGCACCAAGGAGAGCTCACAAGAGTGGAAAACATAACCAGGAGGAGCCTACTTCACTTGTTGAGCTACTGGCTTGTCCTTTTGCTGTCACATGCTTTCAACATCGATCTTGATTCCAATTTTGTGAGATGGTGGTAAGAGTTAAATACCATCATGGCCAAGTCAATTTGGTAGGTGTGACATTTACCTTCACACCTGAGATTATATCTCAAGCAACTGGTATTCCAAATGTCAGTGAGTAGTGGAATAAGGGGTAGCTGGTAGACAGGGAACATTATGAGCCTTATATCAAGGCTGGTTTTTAGAGGTAGATTAGAAGAGTTTTCCCATTCCAGTTACTTTAGGACACATACGAACCCTTGATGAAAATCATAATTAAATATTTCAGCTGTGAGGGCAGATTTTCTCGCCTATATGTCTACCACATCAGATTGTTGATGCACTTCACTAGGGTGAGAGTGATGAATCTCCCCTATTTTATTTGCTAGAATATTGAGAAGATGACCACCTTGGTTCAAAGGAAGCCTCTGCATCAGCAGTATAATAGCATCTATCACTTTGCACTCATCAAAATTGTGGTCTTGCATCGGCTTGGTTTACTGAATATCTCATGGGAGGATTTCATTGCACATGAGGTCTTTAATGGTCCTCAAGTACCTCCATCAGTTTTTCATGAGGAAGGAGAGCCTTCACATCAGTAGGAGGTGCATGAGACAGAAACCACTAGTGTGCCATTGTCTGTTACATATCAAAAGGGCACTAGGAGATTGTTTGCAACGGTAAAACGAGTACTATCTCCACCCAGGGAGGAAGGGGTCTCGTTTCATTCAACAACAAAGAAGGTAAAGGACAAGGGTAAGCAGCCATTACATGATGAGGGACCTTCAGGAGGGCAAGGGACATATTTCATTCTTATTCAAGATGATGACACCGATTTGGGGTCCCAAAGCTCAAAGCCGAAGGAGATCATTCAGTAACAACAAACTAACATACACAATTTATCTGTCAACCTGGAAAGAGCCAAATGGATAATCAAATATCTTGATCAAAGAAACAAATAGCTAGAGGATCAACAAACCATCATTGAGCTACCAAACATACAAGAAAACTAGCAAGCTGCTGAGAGGAGGAAAGTCAAGTTGACACCACTTGAACAGGAAATTGATGTTGATCGTGAATATTGGCTTGAAAGGGAAAATATGCACTTGGAAAGGATGGTAGAGAAGTCCAATACGGAGTAAAATATGTTGAGGCACATGGCCTACAACGACTTGGCGAGAAATAAGGTGTGCAAAGAAAGAATCAAGATTTTGAAGGCCAAGTTGAAGAAAGCATCGAGGAAGCGAAAAGAGAAAGATAGACTCTAGATCTTGGCTGAGGCTTCCTTAGCCCAATGTAGCACTTGATGAAGGGAACTTAGCCCAAATTTCAAGAAATTTGGGAATTTGTTTTTAAATTTTGAATTTTTGGCCCAAAAAGTAGGTTTTTTTGCCTGGTGCGCTGCACCACCTAGCATGCGCTTTTGATAGAGACCTCCTTTTGAGCAAAACTCAGAATTGTTAGATTCCTCATGGAAAAATATGAATTCCCTCTCATGGCCAAGAAATTTTGACAAGTTTTAAGCTTCAAAAAAGGATAAAAAGCACCCCAAAAATGATGTTTCTGCCCCTTTTTGGCGACACAAAAGGCAATGTTGGGAGAACTCCTTTTTCGAGGGGCAAATGCAGGCCAAATTCAGAAATTCCACTTGTTCTGGAAATTAGATATATAGACCATTCCATCAACACCACTCGCAGCAAATTTGGTGCAAGGGAAGATCTTCAGGAGCAACTCCAAAGTAGCATGGTGGACAGGGATAGGAGCGCGGTGAACAGGATGAAATTTTGTCATTTTGGTCAAAAAACTCTGTTTTTTCACCTATTTTCTTTACAGTTTGACTTTTCTCTTTCTAATAGTCAAACTCATGATGTAATTTGATGTGACTTGATGGATTTTGATGTAAATATGTTAAATTTTCACTCATAGAGGTAGATTCATCCATGGAAAGGTAGTTTGCAACTGAATGAATCAGTTTCTTAGTTTTACAGGCAAGTTATTCCACTGCCTACTTTTTAGTTCTCAATTTAGATCTTGTTGGAAAATATCCTAAAATTATGAGCTCGACCACTAAAGGCTAGGATGAGTTGTTTATTTCCTATATCTACTAGTTTTTCAGTCATTAGCAAAGGTTGTGCTTTTGGGAAAGCTTGGAGCTTTATTGTACCCTCATTTCAGTAGTTTGGCAAAGGAATAGACCAGGGTTTTCAACATTTTATGGGATTCTTGTGGCAACTTGATTTGGTATTGTATTTCCTTCTGTAATTGCAAGTTTACATGTGTTTCATGTATTCCATTATCTCTCTCTGTTCATCTTAACTAAATGAAGCAAGGATAACGGTAGAATTCATTGATTTGTAGTGCCCTACCTAGGGTTTTGTTTAGTTATATATGTTTTCAGCTGCTAGAAGAGCATCCCTGAGACTTTCATACCATCTTCATCTTCTCACCAGTCTAAAATCTCTCCATATCACTTAATTTGAAGTACCAAACCATTTTCATACCTCGCCCCATAGAGATATCTACAAAACTTAGCCCGTTCCCTATACCCAAATTTTCCTTTCACATTTGAGACAAAAAAACATCATCAAATTCAATCAAAATCTTTTGAACACACACCTAGCCTAGAATCAGTCTTTACATCATTCATCTCAAACTTCACTGAGCACATTTTACTGAGATTGACAAGGAGACAACCCTCTCTTAACCTGGTACGGCTAGCTACCAAGTTAAGCTTGGTTTGATGTTACCCTCGATCCTACCTTTCTCAGCCTGAGGTAGACTTAGGCCCTAACAGGGCACTCATAAGACTCAACATCCCCTCACAAGATATGTACTTCTCTTTGATTAAAACATCCTCCCATGAATTATACTTCTACTTCCTTGAATTATTTAAAGGGAATTTCCAAGATTTTTATTTGAGTTGTCTAGGGTGCAGAGGGTGGTTGATGTTTTCTCGTTAGACAAGGAGATGAATGGTACTGCCTACCTCAATGAATAAATTCCTGTTATCTTTCATTTCCTTTATTATCTAACAAAATAAAAATTTCAAGGGAATTTTTTTTCACAGGGGTTCGCTAGAGGATGCCTATAGAAAGTAGAATTATCTATGAAATTTTATGGAAAGTGAGGAGAGTGGAGGCCAGTTACTCTTTTCAAGATAACTCCTTTCTATTCATGGGGGTTTTGAGGAAAATTATTGATGATTTGGGCTCCTTTTCTCAACTTGATTCAACCTTGTACTATCTCTTCTTCGCTCCTATAGCAATTCATGTACTTTTGTAACAGTTGTATCTCGTCTTGTAGAACATCCTGTAGCACCTTCAAATTTAAGTTGTAGCTATTTTTTAGAAACCTAGGAAGACCCTTGTAACATCTATCTCAACTTAAAATAAATAGTGGGGCTCTATTGCCATCTTTGGAATGAAATCATTGTAGAAATGAAGTTCTGCCTCATCCCTTACTCCAACATGTTGAATGAGTTTTCCTCCACATTCCACCTTCATAACTTCTCAAACACATTGGTCTTCTCCTTATAATTACCAGCCTCCTTTTCTTATTTTTTTCCACGTTGCATGAGTGTTTGAGTAAGCTGAAATATTACTAGTTGAGGGTGGCCAATTTTACTGGCCACTTTCAACCTATAAAACCTTCTCTTGTGTGGATTGATTTTTTTTTTAACATAATATTATTAGCAAGAGAGTTGAAGAACAATTCATACTTGTGCTATTTTTTAGGAATTCTTCCGATGGAGTCATGTTGATAACAAGATGACATATAAAATCATGTGTAGGCTCAACATGTACTTGAATATTAGAGACCAACTACTATGAATTTGATGATATCAATAACTATTAAAGAAGAGAGTGATTCTCCATCTTATTTATTTTCTAGAATGAAACCTCAATATAGATTTGATGCCCTTGGTTTTATTGCCCATCTTGATGACTCTTCATGTCTTCTTTCTCTAATCCATTCAAATATTACATTATTTGTTGATTAGCCCCTTCAACAAATAAATGATATGATGATAAGAACCATATAAATTCTCCATTGTCAGTCTCTAAGGCTGCTCTTGATCAAATTTTGTCTATGATTCTTTAGTCTCGTCCAAATATTTTTCTTCTAGATGTTGTTCTTCAACAAGAGAAAGAGAATTTATTCTTTCCAATACTTACCATGGAGATTTCAAGGAGATTTATGAGAATATAACCCATGGGTCATAGGTATACAATTACTATTTTGAGGGAAAACTCTTGTACCATCTTGGAAAACTTTATATTCCCACCAGCAAAAGAGTCCATGTAATCAAAGAAGCACATAAGTCTCTTGTGTTGTGTAATTTTAGTGTAGGGAAGACTATGTATCATTTACAAAGGTCCTTCTATTGACCTCATATTAAATAACTTGTCTGAAAATATGTAGAGAAATGTGTGATGTGTTCTTTTTGTAAGCCCACTAATGGAAAATTGGGACTATACACACCACTCCCTATTCCTTGTTCTCCTTGGGAAAGTGTGTCTATGCAATTTGTTGGGTCATTTTTTTTGTAGGAAAATCCATGAATGTTTGTATGTCATGGTAGATATATTTAGTAAGATGTGTATCTTAATTCCATGTCAGAAGTAGATTACTCTTGAACATACTTCTTAATTACTCTTTCAATATGAGTGGGTCCATTTTAGGTTGCTTGCATCCATTGCATCTGCTTAGGATTCTCAATTCCTTGGAGAGTTTTGGTCAAGTTTGTAAAAAATGATGGAAACCAAACTAAAGAGGAGCACGACATTCCATCCACAAACCTATGAAGAAATAGAGATGGATAGCCACATAGTGGTTGACAAGATTCAAGGCTAACATGGAGAGAATCCCAAGTCATTGGATGAGCAATGTCCTTATGTGCATCTTTAATATAATAGGGCGATGCATTCATTTACCCATATCTCACCACCTGAGACATGATTTGGGTACCTTCTCAAAGATCCCTTAACCAAGGTATTTGAGAAATATGAATATTCCAATGAACAACATGAGAAGGAAAAAAGACAAATGGTCATCAAGTGAATCCAAATGACTCACCAAATAGTGTAGGAACACTAGGATAAAATTTAGGCCCAATATAAGGCTTGACATGACAAACACCAATTTGATTACCAATTCTAGGTTGGAGATAGGGTGTGGCTCCATATTAGCAAGGAAAGAGATAAAGAGGAAGAAAATAAATTGACACCAATTCAATATGGTCCTTTCACTATATTATAGAAGATTGGAGACAATTCTTTTTTCCTTGGCTTACCAGCATACATGAAAATGTATTACATGCAGGAGATTGGATAGATTCCTTCAATGTGAAAATTTACACAAGAATCCTTTGAAATATTACCTAAAGACATCAATCTTGAAAATATGACCGAGACTTCATGATGAGGAGATGTGGAGTACCTTCTTATGGGTTCAAGGCGATGCATCCAAATAAGACCCACTAGACTGAGAATGAGAATGTGAGGAGAAATTCCCTCACTTTCTAGTTGATTGATAAGTATTTTGGATGCTCAAAATATCTTTAGTGGGGATTCATGAGGATTCTAGAAGGCCACTTCTTTTAATTATTGAAATCTCAACTAAATCTATCTCAAGTCGAATATTGCATCATTCTAAATCCAACAACACAAATGCCACCTTGATCTGACACTGTATGATAAAGTTATGTTCTACTGAACCTTTTGACAAACAACTAAAAAATTTGTAGATATGCCTACCACATGGTAGTCCCACATGACACCACATGGCGTCTGATGTCAATAGTAAGGATAGCGATGTGGAATTATGGTCAATAGAATCAGTGAATATTCTGGACCAATCTAGAGTCAACACGTGGCGGGATTAAATTGGTCGGATAAGGCCTAATCAAGGGGCACCATTTGGCCCAATCACATGGTGCCACATGACACCCTGCAATTGGCCAATTAGTCCTAGACTAGGCCAAAGTTCACAAGAAACTTATGAGGTGACTTGGATATGGCTAGTTTGGAGGTTTCGCTATTTTTAGAAATAAATAGATAAATAAATAAATAAATAATTGGCGCTAATGGCTAAGTATGACATTTTGAACTAGAGGCCAACCAAATGGGTTGGTGAGCTACCAGGTTGGTAAACCCACCAAAATCCATGGGCATACAAAGAAACAAATGATAAACAAATAATGATGGGTGGTAAGTGATTTATGATGGAATTTTCATCACGCCTTGTCAGTATTTTAAAATAATCAATGGTTTTCATCTACGAGGATTGAAACTGTGACCATCGACATTGCCAACGACCAGATATAACTACTTAAACTAATTGAACTGAGTGGAGCATTATTATCAATGCCCAAAGAACTTGTATAAGAAGTGGATTCCTTTATTCATCATAGAGAGAGGTAGGCAGAAGGGAAGAACCCAATCAAAGGAACAATTTGTTGGGACCTTCTACAATAAGAACCTTGAGCGAGCATGATCTTCAAGAGAATCTATAGGGAATATTATAATAATATTACTCAAAGAATATATGGAGAAAATTTTAAAATTTCTAAATCGCTAGAGATCACACTGAAAGAATTTGGCTAGCTTTATATTAAATTTCATGATTTTTTCCAAAGGATCTGATGGTGTACTTTGTTTGATAATATGACCAACTCATTTTTAGGTCATACTTGGAATCAAAGGTATAACTATTATAGACATGTTTGGGCAATGCAACCCTAATCACATATGTCGATAAACCAAGTGCTCTTAAACCACTAAAAGTGTTGTTTCATATCCTAAAGGATCATGGTCAATTGATTACATCAGTTCCCAGAAGTTTCACCTGAAAAACCACTTAGAATTAGCCAATACTAGACCATATATACTGCTCCCGTGCGTTACAGGTGAGATGCATCCCTGTTTCCCTTAAGAACAGGTGCGATGACTGAATGATACTGTTTTTGTCTTTGGAATTTTGTTTTTCCTTGTTTTCACCTCTATTCAGTAGTTTTGCTGCTTATGATCAGTATGTCATTGCTGAAGACTCCTTCCTTCACATTATTCAGCCTCCATTGATAAGGATTTGTGAATGTTTTTATGTGTTTGTCTATCATTTGCTGTCCTTCTTTCTCAAAAGTAGCTAATCGAACTGTTGTTTTTCAATGTGAAGAAGTGTCACAATTGTTGTTTTGAGCAAAAAAGAAGAGTGTCGTAAAGTCTTCCACTTAAAGTGTTGAAAGCAGTTTTCTATTCGAAATCGAAAACTGTCATTTTAGTCATTGTTGGTACCATTCCATTACCATCTTTTTCTTCTAGAAACACCATCATTTATCTATGTTTTTCCTCCATAGACCCCTTATATCGATCGAAATTGATTAATTAATAGAATTATAGTTGTTAGTTTACATTAAAGTTAATTTATGAATTTTCATGTTAGAAATTAGGAATTTTCAACAAAACGATTACAGGAATTCATAACATCCTGTAAATGGTTTATCATCTGACACGTGGCATGATAGGCAAGCCAACACAATGGATAGGAATGAGACCTAGAATGTACATGCATGGTGAAAAATCGATTCTACAGCAAATCAAAAGCTCTTGGTTATGCGATCAACACTGGTCAAACCCCAACCTTTTGGTTACAAAGGTAGTAAAAAGCCATGGTTTCCCAAACCAGTTTCGTTTTTGTTTTTTGGAAATTGGTTTCGATTAGAAATGACCAAAAATCACTCCATTGTAAAAGCAGAAACATCTACTTAATGAATGTACATTCGATTCAGATAGGGACAGCCAAATAAAGACCGCATATTATTTTGTTTTCAACAACAGTTACTATTATTATCTTTGTCTATTGTTTTAGAACAAAAATCTTGTATGTGATTGCTATCTTCAACACTTAAATATAGTCACGGTTTTACTCCAACAAATTTTATGCATTAATACTCTCGTTGCTTGAGTATACTTTAGTGTGCCATTGAAACGTGGACGGGCCCTGCGTGGATTGGTATACTATTAATTTCATTTACTTAGAAGTTTTTTGAATTTGAATAGAATGCATAGTGTTTAGTGTTATTACCATGTTTATGACTTTGTCGATTTGATTAGAAATTCTCACAAATGGTATTTATGGTTATAGCTTGAAGATTTTATCGTTAGATCATTGAACGATGTCTTGTAAGAGATTTGATCAATCGTTAGATTTTAAAGCATCTCCATAGACTCTATTTTCATGCATTTAAATTCAGTGTGCTTTTGATTTCTCATGAATGCGTAAGTCCTAACTAGATAGAGCTTTTGTGCATAGCATCCTTGTAAGAGGATTAAAATCTCAGTCTACCAATATGTTGTACCCTTAGGACAGTTAGATAAATTAGGTGAACTGACTGTTAAGGTGAGAGGAAACATATCTTAACCTCCTGTAAAGGAGTATTGTAGCCTATTACAATAAACACTTAGTTAGGAATCCTTTATGTCTATAGACTTTAGACACATGCCTCAAAGTTTACTTACCTTGGTCGATAATAAATCTAGTCTAATCTAGCACCTTAGATTGGCCACTACATTTCGGCACCGTTTCCGGGGAGCCATAGTTAGAGGATTTAAAAAAAAAAACCCACATATAAAAAATTTAAATAAACAAAAACAAACAACATAGATTTGATTGTCACTTTAGAAGTCATGTTTGCTTATGCTTAGATCTATAGATAATAGAGGTAGATTCACAAAAACCCCCCATCCAAAAACTAACCTATCACCAGGAGTAGACCCTTTGGGAAAAACTGAACACACAACACCGGCTGAGGAAATCACCATACAAAAATTAGAGGATAAACAAAAGTTAGGCCAAAGACTTACACTTATTGAGAGACAAATCCTATTGGCACACAAATCTCAGAAGAGACGTCTCCCTGAATCTTCTATAAAGAGAGAAAGTAGAAAAATAACTCAACAATCTATAGAACAACTCTTCGGAATGAGTTATACTAAACAAGCAATCAAATCACCAGAGGAATCTATAAAAATGGCTGAGGAAGGAGGAGGATCAGCAAGAAGACCCACCCGTGAACAACAACACGTTCAAGCGGAGGAGGAAGAGTCAAACTTTAAATTCCCTATCCACGAACCAGAAGACAATCATGATGAGGAAATAAAAATGAAAAACATACCTCCTTCTATGTTACCAAAATCTTATGGCATGGCTTCAGAAGAGCCAGACTCATTCTTGTTTGAGTTTGACATTGTATGTCGAACATATGGTTAAACAGATGATGCCCATAGGCTTAGACTCTTCCCAGCAACATTAAAGGCATCATCGCTAAGATGGTTCATGGGAGTTGGTGAGCATGCAATAATTGATTGGGATTGCATGAGAAGAATATTCCTAAGGAAATACCAAACTTATTATAGATCAAAGGATTCTAAAGATGATATCTTTAAGATGAATCAACAAGAGGATGAAAGTTTAGAAAGAGGAATACTTAGATGATCTTAATTTGATGGGCAAAGGTGATATTTCCACCTTACCTTTCGAAGAGATTGCTGATCTATGTGAAAAGTACTCTAGGAGCAAAGCCAAAATTGGAAAGAGAATCATATCATCCAAAGCCACAAAATCTGCTTCAGCAAGTGTCACACAAGTTGAAATAGAAATTTTTTTAGAGGAATTCAAAACAGATCTGTTGAGTACATTAGGGACTCAAATTAACACTCTTAAAGCTAAGAAAAGACAAGAAGAGGCAGATCAAATGATGGCTATCTTTTGTCCAAAATGCTGGAAGAAACATGCCTTAAAAGATTGCCCATTAGAAAACATTCAAGTTTGTGGCTTTTCTACTGAAAATCATGATATATTTCATTGCTCTAAAGTCAAGGTTTTGTAGAATTGTAATGTGGCAGCCAATACAGATATGGAGAATGTGTATTTTATGGGCGCAAAGAGACCATGGCAGCCAAGGCCTCCACCTGAAGGTATGTTCCCAAACCAGAATTTGCAAGTTCCTGCACATGGTCAGATGTATGCTCAGAATTCATGGAATGTACCTATGCCATGGCAGCACCAAAGTTACCCACAGCAACAACGGAGACCATCTTAGCATACTCTCAACAATACCAACCATACCCTCAACCATACAAACCATATTCACAGCCATATCAACAATACCATTAGCCATATTCACCATATCCTCAATCATGTCAGCAATATCCTCAACAGCAAGTTGTTTACCCACATCAACCCCAACCCACTCAACAAGCATTGCCTGCTCCTCCACCAATAAATCCACCACAATTACAACTTTTGTCAAACCCACGGCCTCCTAGACCTACTCAAATCCCTGCTCAACCTGTACCAAATCCAAATAACAAAGCAAAGAGACGAGCTTACAATGTAGATGAGGGACCCTCATATCCCACATTACCCTTGCAAAATATCAATTTGAGGTTTGGTAAGGTACTTCACAAAGAATCTCCAGCAGCTGATAAACAAGAAGAAAACGAAGAAAATGAAAATGAAACTCTCATTCAAAGGAAACCAAATGATGCCATCAAAAACAAAAAAATGCAACCGTTGCATCCACCACGTTTTCCAGGTCGATTGGTCCAAACAAAACTTCCCATGTCTATACCACAGTTTGATGTTTTAAATGAGCTAAAGAATGTCTATATAAAAATTTTGCTACTACAAGCCATAAAAGACATTCCCATATATAGTAAAGCCATCAAAGAAGTGTGCCTTAAGAAGCCTACTAGGAAAAGAGTTGATCCACAAACCATTCATGTTATTGGACATTTAGCTGGCCTTATGACAAACACCATTTCAATGGAAAAGTATGTTGATCGTGGTATTCCTAGAGTCACTAAAATCATTAACAACATACATATTCCAAACACCTTAAATGATCTTGGGGCTGCAATAAATGTGATGACCCTTGAAACCATGAGAACACTCCAACTCACCAAACTTGCAGCACACAACAATTGTTCTAGAACTCGATGATAGGTCTAAAGTGATTCTTGAAGGGATTTTGGAGAACACAATTGTTTCATTGGACTCTTGGGAGTATCCAGTGGACTTTTTAGTTCTCCAGCCAAAATCCAATTTAGGAGGACACCCTATCATCCTTGGTAGACCATGGTTAGCAAATGTTGATGCATTCATAGGATGCAGATTGGGTAATATGATCATTTCATGAGGACATGAAATAAAACAACTCACTCTTTACCCATTAGCACAATGACCAGCAGTAGCACACAATTTATGGCTTGATGATAAATACAATGATAAGGTAGAAGTTCAATCTATTTTTAGCATCAACCAAATCAATCATTTTCAAGAACATACTAATGATGATTTGGTAGAATTGTTCCTTACTCAACCTGATGTTTCCGAAGAATTGAGGAATGACCAATACCATGTTGCAGATGAACTTTTGGCACAAAATTTTCAGGAAACATGCACCATTCATTCTTTGCAAACAACATTTCACAACATTTTTCTTATCTAATCCATCACAAACACACAGAGTAAGACCATAGAGATTAGTCTAGGAAAAACTTTGAATATTGGCACTCACCTAGACTCATCTCAAGAAGAGAAATTGATTCAATTATTGAGAAAATACCAGAAATAATTTGCTTGGAACTACACCGATATGCACAAAATCCACTCTTAAACATGCAATCACCATAATTATACACATAGAAATATCAAACCAATGAGGAAACCACAAAGACGAATGAATCCCATGCTACAGGATATTGTTAGAGAGGAATTACAGAAACTGTTGAAAGTTAATTTTATCTATCCTATCTCTGACAGTCAATGGGTATCCCCATTGGTAGTAGTGCCCAAGAAAAATGGTAAGTGGAGGATTTGTGTTGACTACAAACAATTGAACAAAGCAACCCTCAAATATTATTTCCCACTACCATTTACTGACCAAGTGCTATACACATTAGCTGGGAAATCATCATTCTCTTTTCTTGATGGTTTCAGTGGCTACAACCCGATCAGGATAGCCTTAGAGGACCAGGACAAAACCACTTTTACTTGTCCTTGGGGCACCTATGCTTATAATGTTTTACTATTTGGACTTTGCAATGCTCCAGCTACATTTCAAAGAGCTATATTAACTATTTTTGTTGATTTAGTTCATGATTGTGTTGAAGTTTATATGGATGATTTTTCAGTGTATGGTGATTGATTTGAGCATGCATTAATGAATCTTGAAAAAGTTTTGAAGAGATGTATTGAAGCTAATCTGTCCCTAAGCAACGAAAAGTGTTTTATGATGTTAAATGAAGGGATAGTATTAGGACACTATATTTCTTCTCAAGGCATTAAAATTGATCCATCGAAAATCCAGGTCGTTGTCGATTTGCCAATTCCAAAGACTCAGAAAGAGGTAAGAAGTTTTCTTGGGTATGCAAGCTATTACATAAGGTTTATTGAACATTTTAGTAGAATAGATTTACCTTTATTTAAGCTTCTAGCCAAAGATTCACCTTTCAACTCGAATGATATTTGTTAGGAAGCATTTGGAACACTCAAAGAAAAGTTATCAACCACACCAGTAAAAAGGGGAGTCTTGCCATTATGCCATCTATTTCATTATTAAAAATCTAACACCTGTAGAATAAAATTACACAGTCATAGAAAAAGAAATGCTTGCAGTCATACATGTTGTGAATAAATTCTGACATATATAACTGGTTATGAGGTTTTTGTACATACTGACTTTTCTTCCATTAAGAATTTAACGAATAAACCAGCAACTAGTGGCAGAGTTACCAGAGGGT
Organism: Pinus taeda; assembly: GCA_000404065.3. Lineage (NCBI taxonomy): Eukaryota > Viridiplantae > Streptophyta > Pinopsida > Pinales > Pinaceae > Pinus > Pinus taeda. The sequence continues at coordinate 40,427 of APFE030623941.1, forward strand.
TGTTATTGTTACAGGAATTTAACATCACAGTGTTAGATAGCCTAGGCAAGGAGAATGAGGTGGCAGATTTTCTTTCTAGACTGCAAAATCAAGATGAGGTTGTTTCAGTTGAAGATTCTTTTCCAGATGAAAATTTATTTTCAATTTCAATAGTGAATCCTTAGTATGCTAACTTGGCCAATTATTTGTCCACAGGAAGAACACCTCCATATTTTACTCCAAAGGAAAAGAAGAGGCTAATCAAACAAAGTGCTCGATACTCATGGGTTAATGGCGATTTATTTTACACTGGTTATGATTTGATTATTAGACGATGTGTAAGAAATGATGAAATAATTGATATTTTAAAATCTTGCCACGATGAACCGTGTGGTGGGAATTTTGCAGCTAAACGAACAACATTCAAGATTATTAGTCTTGGATGCTACTGACCATCTATTTTTAAGGACTCCAAGAAGTAGGTGAAGAGTTATAATAGCTGCCAATGAATGGGTAGGCCAACAGCTACAGATGAGATGCCACTTTAGCCTCATGTACACGTGGAAGAATACTACAGGATTTAGACCATATTAGTTGGTGTATGGCAAAGAGGTAATGCTTCCTATTGAGTTTCAAATACATACTTTTAAGATGGCTGCAGATTTAGGAATTGATTTTAATGAAGCACAACAAGAAAGAATTCAACATTTGAACCAGGTAGATGAAATGAGGCAGGAAGCAAAGGAGACAACACTCCTCATGCAGAGACAAAGGAAGCAGTGGCATGATGCACATATAAAAAAGAAACAGTTCAAAGAAGGAGACTGGGCTTTACTCTTTGAATCTAAATTCAAAGATCATAAAGCCAAATTTACCACACATTGGATGGGCCCATATGAAATAGTTCAAGTTTATGAGAATGGGTTAGTCAAGCTTACTACCATTGATGGAGAAGGTCACCCCTTTCTTGTCAATGGCCATAGGTTGAAACTCTATCATAAGCCCATCACCAAGGAGGATTTTATTCAAACTGTATCTGAGCAAAGGGAGGTTGAGATATTGCAGCCTTCACCTGTAGTATCTCTACCTTAGTTAATTTCATTTCAATTTAGAAATTAAAAAAAAATTATAAAAAAAAAAAATAAAAATAAAAATAATGGTTTAGATGTGAAAACCAGACTCTCGCACACTCTAACAAAGAATTCTTACTTGAAAACCAATTCTTTGGCTAGTAAGAATTCCTTGTTCTTTTTGTTTCCTGTTGATTCATCGATTCAATAATGACTTGATGACAAATCACAGCTTTAGTGGGAGAGAAGCATCAGCATTTTTGTTTTTTCTCATCTTATGTCCTCATTGTAAATTCTCAAAGAGTTTGTTTTGGCACTTTAGTATTTCAATAAAAAAGTTATTTTTGTCTTTTTTCTAATTCGAGGGACCTGTTTAAGCACTATGCAGTGGGACCTGTTTAGAAGACCAAGTTACCAGCACCAAAATTAGAGGGACATGTTCTACAAACATCAAAGGGACCTGTTAGAGACTGCTATCTCAAGCTAGCTACTTCAGCAAAGCTTCAACAAAGCTTCAACAGAGATTTAAAGGATGCTTGTCACCGAGGCTCCATCAAACACCAAAGATCAAGGAAGCTGCACACATATAGTTATTTTCCAGGTTTCAAAGAAGCTGCACAAACATTCTCTAGATCTCAGAGGGACCTATTATGGACAACAAAGATTAGTCATATCTGAACAAGAAATACTAGTCCTACCTATGCATGCCAACTCAACTCTTGATCAACCAATAAAAGTGTAATGTATTGTTATAATTTTTATTTTTAACATTTAAATTCTTAGATTATTTTAGTGTTAAATTTGATGACTATGACTGTTTATGATCAATTTCTAAAACACCTATACATCCATCACCCTTGCCATATTCCTAATTCCTATCATTTCCCAACACTCTAGCCTATCCCCATACTCCTCCTACAATTTTTTTAAATCTTCTATTATACCACCCTCCCAGCCTTGTTATTAACTCCTCATCAGCCATCAAACCTTACAATCGGTCTAACATCTCCCTAATCGGACAAGTACCAATGAGCAAGGGATAGGCGGTGAACTATTAGAAAGCCAAATGTTACACGATTTCATTCATTGTTTTTGAATTGGCCAAGTTATAACATCATCGTTCGACCAAGTCGACTCATGAAAACAACTATCTGTTATTATACTCGAGTACTCCATACATTATTACGACATTCTCATGATGGTACTCATACGAACCAATACAGCTACTCCTCTGTCATTGAAATTTGAATATGCTCTGTTATTATTATAGTGAATTGGGTCAAGTCGGTTGTTAAAATTCCATTTCATTCTCAGTTGTAAAAAAGGACGTTCCATACTAGCAATTCAAGTGTTGTTATTTCAAAAACAAAGGTCGAGAACATCATGTGCTACGAAAGGAAAGCACAGTAATTGGGCTCACAAGTTTCCACCTTCGCCATAATTCAAGGACAGTCATCCAGTCGTTGCTTAAGCCATTGAAGGAGCTAATCTCAAAGGACAGAGGGTGCTACCAGGTCAGTTTTGTGGAGTGAAAAATGAAGGTAACAAACAAAAAGACCCTTGTTAAATTATTAAGCATAAACGATGAGGGTTAGAGCAGGAGTTTCTCTGTCAAAATGACTAATAGAGTAGAGCCAAACATATTTGATAGTTCTCAGTACCACGATGACTATATTGCAATTTTAAGAGAAAAACAATGGCTACACTTCTTGGAAAAGTTTAATGGGAACACTGAGGAAGTAACTGAACAGTTTGCCTTTACATTCAATGGAGAGAAATCATTGATAGGCAATTTCTCATTTAGGATCTCAGAAGACAGCATAGGACAATGCTTGGGGATCAGCCCAGAAGGAGAAAAATACTTCAAAACAAAACAATTCAAGGAAAAATCATGGACCCAATTCATGTCTAGGTTGAGGGTTTCATCTATTAACTGGAAGAAGGGTGTCCCTAAGAGCTGGCTGATGCATCCATGGTGTATACCATTCAAAAATTTGTTACGTGTGATGGTCGTTACAGCATAGTCTATTTATACCACATCAAACTCCTGTTACATTTAAAACGGCAGTGCACCATTAGTTTACCATATTTCGTCTTGCAGAACTTGACCAAGATGTCAAAAGCTATCCAAAAGCAAAAGGGTAATGAGGACAAAAGCTTGTACCATTTCGGGTTAATTAAAATTCTCACTCAATTTGAAGTGCAGAAAAGGGGAAAGACATGGAAGGAATTTCTGGTTACCAATCAAATCAAAGATGGAGAGGATGAGAAAGAACAACAAGAGTACTCAGGATTTATGCTTGACATTGATGAAGAGATACCTGTGCGCAAATCAAGAAATTTCCCTCCACCTAGTAGTAGTGTGAGGATGAGAAAGATGAGACAAGAGGCTGCCCAGAAAATGGAGCAAGATAAAATTTTCACTACATAGACAAGAAGATCCAGGAGAGCACAAAAGACCTAGCCACAAGAAGATCAACTAGAATCAAATGCACATGCACCAATGGACATTGAGAGCAATGCTCACCCACAGCCTAGACTAGAAGCTGAAATGGAGGTTGAGAGCAACAATAGGCAAGGAATAGAGTCACCACCTACAATCAAGAAACAAAGGAGGCTGGAGAAACAAATTGAAAAGTTAAAAGAAGAACTTATGGAGGCCAACATGCTGGAGAAAGTCATTAAGAGGGAGAACGAAATGTTGAAAACTTAGAGTAAGAAAACCTAGCAAAAGAATGAGAAGCTTAAGGAGAAAATCAAAGAGCTCAAGGCTGAACAAACTGACATTTGCAGGTGGGAAACCAAATGGTATACTGAAGCAATTTCCCTCCACCTAGTAGTAGTGTGAGGATGAGAAAGATGAGACAAGAGGTTGCCTAGATGGAGCAAGATAAAATTTTCACTACATATACAAGAAGATCCAGGAGAGCACAAAAGACCCAACCACAAGAAGATCAACTAGAATCAAATGCACATGCACCAATGGACATTGAGAGCAGTGCTCACCCACAGCCTGGACCAGAAGCTGAAATGGAGGTTGAGAGCAACAATAGGAAAGGAAAAGAGTCACCACCTACAATCAAGAAACAAAGGAGGCTAGAGAAACAAATTGAAAAGTTAAAAGAAGAACTGATGGAGGCCAACATGCTGGAGAAAGTCATTAAGAGGGAGAACGAACTGTTGAAAACTTAGAGTAAGAAAACCCAGCAAAAGAATGAGAAGCTTAAGGAGAAAATCAAAGAGCTCAAGGCTGAACAAACTGACATTTGCAAGTGGGCAACCAAATGGTATACTCAAAAGAAAGCCCTCAAGGAGAAATAGAAGAATTTGAGGCATGAGCTCCACATTCAGGAAGATACCCAAGCTAAGAAAAACATAGATGCATTGTTAGAGGCAACAGAGGTACAAGTAGGAACAGAGTATAGAGGCAACACATAAGGATTAGCATGAGGACATGCTAAATCATTAAGCTTGGGGGAGATGTTGGTACCATTCTATTACCATCTTTTTCTTCTAGAAACACCATCATTTGTCTATCGTTTTCCTCCATAGACCCCTTATATCCATTGAAATTGATTAAGTAATAGCATTATAGTTGTTAGTTTACATTAAAGTTAACTTATGAATTTTTATTTTAGAAATTAGGAACTTTCAACAAAAATATTACGGGAAGTTATAACATCCTTTAAATGGTTTATCATCTGACACGTGGCATGACAGGAAAGCCAAAGCAATGGATAGGAACGAGACCTGGAATGTACATGCATGGTGAAAAATCAACTCTACAGCAAATAAAAAGCTTGTGGTTATGTGGTCAATGCTGGTCAAACCCCAGCCTTTTGGTTACAAAGGCAGTAAAAAGCCATGGTTTCCCAAACCGGTTTCGTTTTGTTTTTTTTGGAAATCAGTTTAGATTAGAAATGACAAAAAATCACTCCAATGTAAAAGCAGAAACATTTTCTTAATGAATGTACATTCAATTCAGATAGGGACAGGCAGATAAAGACTGCGTATTATTTTGTTTTCAAGAACAGTTACGATTATTATATCTGTGTATTGTTTGAGAATAGAACTCTTGTATGTGATTGCAATCTTCAATACCTGGTAACTATCATTTTCATCGAAGGTTGGGTGATTCCTCCTCTTTGATATGATAACTAATAGTATGGACTTGTGCTCCCCCTAACGTCGAGTATATATTGGGAGACAACAATAGGCTGATATCCTTTATCCTTAGGAAGCCGTATCTGCCACCCTATTGATCGCAATGCACTAAACACAACATTTGGGAAGATTGACTGCCGTACATAAGTCATTGGTAATTTCTCTTTAATTTACCACCAAGATGTATTTTGCAGTTTTGCGATTGGTTTGGTAATCCCTCTATCTAGATTGCTAGAGTAGTCACTTTCATTCCTTTTCAACTCCTTAAAAGAAAAGATCCGTTTGAGCACTTGTCACTTCAAGCTCATTAAAAATCGAAGGCGAATAGAGTCATCTTTAGCTTTCGCTCATCTCTTAAAAATTGAAAAAGCAAAGTTGTGTCAAAGTGTCATTAAATTTTCTATAAGTCGGAATAACATTTTCCCCTTTTTAATTTTGAGTTGATCAAGTAATACGGAATCATGGAAGAAAGTCAATCAAAACCCCATCGTTTGTGGAGGCTAGCGAGTCAACCATCTTTGACTCCAGAGACAAACCATTCCGAGCAAAATCATCTCATTTAACTGAGTCTACCTCTCCTGGCTTATTTGAAACACAAATAATCAGAGACTATAGCTACTCCAATCATTTCTAGTACATCTTCCTTTATAGAAGAAGCTCCACAGTTACAAGAGGACATTAGAACTGATCCTAGTGTAATAGTAGACACTTCTATACCTGAAACAACTCCATCTAGGGCTGATCTGGAAACTGAAGTTCACTTACCTGAACATCTGGAGGTTGAATTCTACAATTCAAAAGGTGTCACTCCTCCAATATCTATCACTGCAGAAGCTATACCTTCTTCGGCTCCAGAAATATTTTACGGACTTAACGGTCTACCTCTTCCACCTGGACTGATTGCTATAGAAGAGGTTGTAGAGGATCTTCCATCTAGTACCCCATTACATTTTGGAAGTGGGATCCACTTATACCCTTCTACTACTAAAGTTAGTTCTTTTAATTATCCTTAATTGCAAGTTCTTGTTGAATCATTAGGAAATATTTTGGATAGACTAAATATGTTTGAGCAACCATCAACATCTAGGACTGTGTCATCTGATACACCCATAGCAGAACTTCCTGCTGCCACTCCGATGATGTTTGCTTGTATACATCTGTCCTAACTAGTTATCAATTACTAGATGGAGTCCACCCACAGACTGTTTCGACGACATGGTCTATTCCTATATGTTTCTTCAGGATCCTATCTAGCAGTTCTTATGTTGAAGCGCTCAAATTGATCCTGCATACTAGTTTCAATTTGCGCAGCCCACTCTTCAAAGGCCCATCTATCCTTTGAGCACTTGATTACCACCATATGGGGGACAATATGTTTTTCATTATTCCCTCGTGGAGAACAACCATATGAGACCTCACCACAAAATTCAGGTCCATTTGGAGTTACGTCCAGTGGTTAGGTAGCAATACTACCTCAACAACCAAGGGTTGCATATTCAATGCAACGAGCCCAACCTATGTCAAATATTACCACTACACCTCCTATTGTGACTATGTCATAAGTATGAGCACAACTTGTTGTATGTCAACCTCAAGTCTCTCAGGTTGTAGTACAACAACCTCTTGTCCCTACGGCCCAATCACAACCTGAGATTAGTGCTTCCTTAAATAGAAAGATTCAGGCTCAAATGGGTATTATCACTCCGCATCTTGGTCAATCATCTAGTATTGGGCAACAAAAAATGGTTCAACAACCATGGTTGGTGCGATATCAATAACTGCAATACCAACAAGCTTACTAACTGAGCAACAAGGCTTTGTAGGTAATAGGCAACCACATTTTGAAAGCCGTTATCAATGACCATACTATAATGGTTATGCCCAGCAACCTTATCAAAGTTATCAGCATTAGATACATTATGCTGGTATGCAAAGACGTACTATTTAGGAGATCCTATCTTATCCAGGGTATGCTTCGCCAAACCTGAATCAACAGTTGCCTTTTGTAGCAACTCTAAAATTACGAGATCTAAACTGGCTAACAAATGATCCAAATTGGTTACGACACTTAGTGGCCAGTGATTCCTCATAAACCTCTGTGTGATATTCCTAAATTCAATGGAAATCCAGGTGAAGATCCATTGAATCACATAATGACTTTTCATTTGTGGTGTTCATCTAACACCCTCAATGATGATTAGATTAGGGTTTTCCTTTTTCATTGAACGCTAATTGGTCTGGCAATGAAATGGTACATTGAATTTTCTAGAGCTTCATTTGATAACTTTAGTGCCATTGCCACTACCTTTTTAACCCACTTTCAGCTACCCATAAGGTACGAAAAGGAACAGAACTCCTTACCAACTTTAAATAGAAAAAAATGACTCACATATCTCATCATATTCATGAGTGGAGATGTCATCATCTAATGCTAAAGACATGTGCTCCTGATGAGCTTCTAGTTGAGTGTTTCATTAAGTCATTATTGCCTTCTATTACTGAAGATGTGGCAAAAGGAGGAGTTGTCACTGAGGAGCAAGTCATTACTCATGCATAATATTTAGACTTGATCTATACGTAGTCTCGCACGCTCTATGAAAAAATTCTTAACGCTCCTAGGCCGGAATTTTCCATTCCTCCCCCCTCCTAAATCAAACAGGGACTCTCATGCAGCTGATGGTGTGTTTGGTACCTCAAGTACACAAATGGCAAAGGCTTCATCTAGTAAAGCCCTTGTAGTTTCTAGTCAAAAATCAAATCAGAAACTGAGGTTAATGTCGTGTCATTTGACAAGGGAAAAGAACCAAAGCAACCAGGGGAAAGAACAAAGGGAAAAATAATAAGAAGAAATAGGAAAATTCAACTCCTGAAAAATCTTCAGAAAACCCTCCTCGGAGGCATAAACCTTGTTATGCATGTTTAATATGTAATGACGAGCATTTCACGAGAGATTGTCCACATCGAGTTAAGTTTGCAAAAATTTTAAACACTTCAACTATCTTAGTGGTGTTGACTAATCCATTTCCAAACCTAGAAACTAACCTGGTTACTATAGATCATGCTTCCAAATCCCAAGTGCTTATGTTATCCATCTTGAAACAAAAAAAAGATGCTTTGATATTGACAAGGAATAAAGATTATGGGAATCCACATATGTCAAACAACAAGGCTACAGATCAACAGAGTAGTTTGACAATAACTTCATTGGAAGTTGTGCTACCCATCATTCTTGAATTAACTATAAAGCCACCAAAGGGAGTAGTATATCAATGGACGTTTAATCCTCATGCTTGAGCAATACAAAATTATAATATAGTGGAGGATTTGGCTCAATGGCCATCTGCTATGTCAACACTTGAAGTACTGAATTGCCCCTCCCAAAAGCAGGCTTTGTTATCAACAATAGGTGGTATTGACCCAATAGATTCCAATCTTGTGTACTTTAACCATAAAGAACATGAACCTTAGTTACCTGCCCAATAAATATTCATGGAGTTATGAATTTATTTGTGTAATAAGACAATTCTTCAAGGTAGGCCAGCAACCAAATAAAAGCCACATGTGCTCAACATGTTTTTAGTATAAAAGGAGATGACTTGATAATCATTTCTACATACACTTCTATCTTGATTTCTCTCCACTTGTCTTGGGTTTTAGTGGGAGAGAAATCTAGGAGTGGTAACCCTAGATGTTGGAGAAGTGAGGTTGCCCTAGCGGTAGTCAAGAAGAAGAAATGTGCTGCCCTAATCTAGAGGTCCCAGTAATGAAGAGAATCCCTAACGATATCAAGAAGGAGCCCTAGCCTATAATCTAATCACTACCCAAGTCTAGAAGGAGACCTACAACCCTAGATGCAGATGGAAGCAAGCCCTAACTTAGACCTAAAAGGCTGCACTAAATGTTGGTCTAGTTCAGTCATGACAGCAGCAGAATAAGAGAGTCTTAGCTGCAGCATGAAGGGTCAAAGGGATAGCCTGGATGTTACTCTAGACATCGTGAAGGTATGCATGGAGAACAACTTCTCAACCCTAGCCATCGTGAAATGATGCATGGACCACAACTTGTCAAGGGAGGTAGGGTGCACTCTTTTCAAGGATTGCTACTGAGTTCAGCCATGGTTGTTTGGGAACTCTTTACAAGGATTGGAGTTTAGAGGTGGTTGTTAGGGTACTATTGATGCCCTAACCAGAGTTGTAGTGCATCCGCATTCAAGTGCATGGCAAGCATAGCAAGCTATGATGGGGCATCAGTTTTGACATAGCAGTAAAGGTACACGGTGTTGCAAACTCATTGGAGAGCATAATGATGGGACAACAACATGTTGAGACAACAACATGTTGGGACAACAAGCATGTTGGGACAACAACATGCTGGGATAGTAGCGTGTTGAGGCAGGAGCATGTTGGGACAACACCATGTGGAACAACAACATGTTGGGGCAGCAACATGTTGGGACAACAAAAAGCAACAACAGCATGTTGCGACAACACCATGATGGAACAACAACATGTTGGGGCAGTAACATGTTGGAACAACAACATGTTGGGGCAGCAACATGTTGGGAGAACAAGCAGAATGATAGGAAAACACAATGATTAGGACAGCTATGAGATTGTGCAACAATGGCACAATAGGACAGCAGTAGCAAGTACATGGTGGCTGTAAATAATGGTATGGACCATGGTACATGGCACAACTATATTTAGTGCAGCAAGTTCATGGTGTTGCAATAGTATGGTACATGGGATAGCAACAACAACAAGGTGCGGCAAGCATAGTGCTGCAAGCACATTGGGATAATAGTATGGTACTTGGTGTAGCAAGTACACAAAGCCCCAATGGTGCAGCAAGCACATGGGTGACATCATGGCGCAACAGTGGTAAAGACTAAGACAAGAGTGTAGCATAAGGTCCAGCATTGTGATGGTGAGTGTAGCATAAGGTCCAGCATTGTGATGGTGTGTGCAGTATGGTGAGGTGCAACATGATGATGACAACAATGATAGGTAAAGGAGTCACCATGGAGAACCAACTAACCTTATGTATCATCTTCCTAGATATGATATTGCTCTTATCTAGAAAAGTCAGTGTTGACTTCTGTGGTAAATGTATTATCTCTTTGTCGAACTATTGAAAAACATGCAAGAATAATTGATCAAGGGTTTGGAGCCCTAACAGCACCACATCTTCTGTTCTTTTGTCTTTCTTTTCTAGGATTTATATTTATGTTCTATTTGATAAAGCTAATGTGATTGCGAATGTGAAAAAATTATTAAACTAACTATGAAAATTGAAATAAGTTGCTGTAACCATAAAACATACTGAAAAATAACATATAAACTAAGATTTTTAAATCTTAATATTATGTTTTTAATAATAAAGACATATCTACTTCACAATTCAGATAGATACAATAATTACCCATAAATATATTAAAACTAAACTTTTAAATAATACCACCTTTCGTAATAACGTTTACACATCACTACAACGACAATTTAACGGTTGTATTATTGTTATCCATAAGCAAGTTAGAATCCGCTATTGCACGATCGATATCAAAGTGCCCACACAAAACATGACTTAACTACCGCTAAAAACTCTTAATACGATCTGTCCAAAATACATTTTACAAATTCACCGCTAATACTATCTACCCACCCGTTATTACGAATCAATTTGTCAATTAGGGTTTTCATTATCGGTACCCTTTCTTTGATTGTTTGCATTATCATGATGATGCAGTGGCAATTTTGGATTAAACAGCTTCTTGGGGCCCATACCTGGAAACGGATATGGTGGCAGATTCGCTGACAAGGGCGACGGAGGAAGTTGATATGATCCCAGATAACTCCTCTTTTGCCAAATTGAATACTCCTTTGCACCACCTGCTGCTGACCTAAATTGCTCCGCCGGACGGCTCTTCACCTCTTCTCGATTATCATGGTAAGAAGATGTTGGGTCAAACATGTTGGGCGGCAACCGTGCAGAGGACGTTGACGGCGGAGGTTTGGAGACAACCCTGTTAAAGGATGTTGACGGCGGAGGTTTGGAGACAACCCTGTTAAAGCACGTTGACTGCGGGTGTTTGGAGGGAGATGCAGGAGTTTTACATGGCCCCATATAATTGTGGTGTTTCGGATTTGAAATCTTGGAATTCAACCCGAACTGGCGCACTGACAATGGAACTGGTGTGCCTTGCGCATCAGCTTGTTTATTCCGATTGGTTCCACAGCTTCCACTTGCCATCTCCTCTCCTCTCCTGAATAATAACGACCCGCCTGCACAGAAAGATTTAATAATAGATCATTTAAATTAAAAAAACAGTAACTTTGAACACCTTTCAATCACATGAGATTTTCGGTGAATTCAATCACAACATGTCGTGTTATTGATTTGGCATACATTTAGTGAAACGGAAGATGAAACGGAAGATGGAATTATGTGTCGGGTACACACGTGAATTAGGGTTTTCGAAGTGGTTGGGTCCCTTTCCGTAAGTGAAAAAATTTTAAACTTCAAAGGAATTTGAAAAAAAAAAAATTAATCGAAAGATAGGCTTTTAATTTTTATTTTATTTTATAAAATGATGAAGAGATTGGGGCAATTATGAGAATAGTAACTATGTATTTCTTTAAAAACAATTTAAATTACATTTTTATTATTTTTTACATTATAAATTATATTACCAAACAACTTTTTAAACTTTTTTTCAAAAAGTTCTTATCAAGACACCCCGAATGGGATATATTTCTTGATTGGGGTATTTTTAAAATAGAAAAATATGAGATTTTTTTCTTTTGCAAGAATATGATTTTGGTAAATGGTAATTGGAAATATGTGAATGGTCTTTTTTTTTTTCTTATACAATTAATAATAAGGATGATTGTTGAACTATTTGGGCAAATAAAAAATAAAGAAAATATATTCTTATGTTAAAATAATAAAAGATAATTATCTTAACAAATT
>APFE030623941.1:54063-68313 GCA_000404065.3 Pinus taeda
TAATAATAGAAATAAAATTGACTCATGTTATTAAGAGCTCATGTTCTTGACCCATGTTATTCCTTTGGAATATAACATATCTGAAAGAGGGAAATTAAATTCTCCCAAATGGATCTTAACTCCAAGCTTAGTGAAGGACAAAAAATATTTTAATTTTAAAGAAGATTTGCATCTCAAGGAGTTTGATCGCTTTTTGTTCTTGGTAGAACCACAATTAAGATGAATCTAGGTTTCCTTATGTAATATTTCTATGCTGGGGTAAAACTACTTGGGTTAGATTTGGTTGGGTTAGAAATAATGGCATCCTTATGTAATATCTCTATGGTACGGTAAAACCGCTTGGGTTAGATTGGGTTGGGTTAGAAATGATGGCAGAAAAGCCAAAGAAGAATATTGAATTAAGCATGTAAATGGATTATTTATTATTAGCTAGATAAATTAATATGAAGTTGGGAATGAGACACCTGAAAATGAGACTCTTACCAAATAAATTAAACATAAAAGCTCATTGATAAATGAGATTTGATAAAATTTCATTATAAGTAATCTAGTATAAAATTGTACATAAGCTTAATGGATGGGAGAGAGATCCATTAAGTTTCTTAGATGGGAACACACGCTAAACTTAGAAAAATCCTAAAAGCACCTGGGAGAGAAAGGAAGGATTTTATGGAAAATCCTATGAAAGTGGATAAGGATATCCACAAAAGGTGGAAGCCTCTAAAAGGAAACATTATCATGAAAGAAAAAACAATTAAATACTTGAGAAGGGTATCACTCGAGGATTAGTGATTCCTTGGAAGGAGCTCTCACCTCGTCAGTGAATCACAGGCAATTAGTTCTAGGTTGGGTGGAAAATGGTGTCAACTTCCGAATATTTCTCTTACCCAATATATTTTTGTTAAACTATTTGTTTTCTTTATTTAAGTTGGCAATTCTTAAAAATGCCAATATATGTTGCAATTGTTTGGAAAGTAGCTCAAATATTTCTTGTTTAATGGAGAATTGGTAATATGATTATAGTATAGAATAAATCCTGTGTGGATCATATGTATAAATGCTCATGAACTGTTAATAATGGCTATTCATGCAACTTGGTAAAGTGAATTAAGCATCATATAGGTATTTAATGAAACACTTGAATGATAAAATAGATGTATAGGTAACATGGCATAGATTATTATTGCCATTGTGATAGTTTAATCACACATATTTCCCTATATTCAAAACCGTCTTTACGGTAAATAAATATTTTTCAAGGTTATGGTAAGGGCTTCCAGATTATCCTTATGTTGAATTTACTTGGGTATGGTATTAATCCATTTAATTTTTAACATACTAGACCTATATTGAATCTAAAGTAAGGTCATTTCATGAAAACTAATGTTTACTTTAAAATTGAGGCATGCTCATTTGTGTATTTATTCCAAAAATCATAGAGACAGATTGGAATTCTCGTAGCTCAAACGCAAAGAAGGAATTTCAAGGGCAAGAGCACTAGGTGTATGGAGGATCATTGTATGAAACACTCTCCTATGGAGACCGTGGTCTATCCTAACTATTTATAATGTAAATGCTCCTTTCTTCTCCAAGCTTCTATCTCGACGGGAGGAGATTCCACCACTCAATTCTCATCAACTATTTGGTAGTGAAAACCAATACGGTGCTTGGTTGCAGAAATTTACTAGACCGCAACAAGAACATGAGAATTGGTAATTGGAAGCAAGGTTTATCCCCTGTTAGAACTTTGTCACGACTACTATCTAGCATAATTAATGAATGACATATTCCTCCTCGTAGCCTCAAGATCAAAAACTAATCTAATTAGCTAGATTAATAATATCAACAAACAAAAATCCCATGAAGATAATATCAAAGTGAAGTAAGCAGAGAGAGGTGATGGAAGTAATTTTCAATCCATATATTCCATTTGTATAGTCTCTTGGGCCTTCAAAGCCATGAACACAATTTGTGAATGGAACCTTTAGATACCGAAAATTGATGCAAGCGATTTTGTTATGAATATAAAGATCGTACTTACAAATGTTGTTGAAGTAGGCTATTTGAAAGCACTTAAGTTCCCGCATAAAGAATTTCTCACAATATTTACCTTCTATTATTTGGAAAGCATCTCTAGGTGATTCAAGATTGGGAAAATCTTGACATGGTATGTTATAATATATATAAGACAAATGAAGTCTTTTATTATTGGAGGTTGGCATGGTTTCTAGCCAAATGCAATATGGTTTTGCAATATAATAATGAATTGATGAAAGTCAGATTAAAAGTTGCTTCCCTCTGTTGTGCTTTTTACTCTATTAATTGCATATTGACTAAGAGTGGTTTCGTTTAAAACCAACTCGAATAGCTAAGAAGTCGTGACACTCTAGAAAGACATCCATGACATTGGTATTACCAAACCTATTATTCTATTCAATAGAAATTCATCCCTTCTTTGACAATTTCCTTCTTTGAAATTTCCCCTCGACTTGAGGTATTCATGGTCACATAACTCAAGATCATTAGGAAAACCCCACACCATTGAGCTCTATGGTACACTCTGTTAGGTCAGATTTAGTAAGTGTGTTTTATTGGTAAGTTTAAATCACCACATCTTGTTTCCAATTTGATTGGCAAAGAATGTCATATTTATGATTGTGTTTTGCTTTTTGATCCACGAAGTTGCTCTATTTGCTTGCCTCATCCACTAATCCTACCAATGAATGAATGTCTGATTTCAATAGTAGTTACATTCTACAGAATATTCTACCTCTAAAAAGAATTCAATTGGATAATTCTTATCCATATTTTGACATTGAAAAATATATTTTTAGCTTCATCTTTCATTTGGATTGTAAATCTAAACACGGATGCTATGCGTATTTGAGATCGACGCGATCATTTGGCCAATTGATGGATGGGTAGCTTCTTAACTATGAATACTACCAATATCCATTATGTTATTCTGACTGTGTTTATTGGCATCGGGTCTTACCATCTTCTATGAGGGAACCTTGTGAAGTATCTTTTGCATTTATAAAATCCCTTCAAATTCTTTAGCAAGTGACTACATCCCACTCGGAAGAAGAGATGGAATGAATTCATTGATTTACAAGCATCGATATTAGATATGTGAGGGGATTATTTAGCTGTAGAAATTTGTGTCTCCCTGTTACCAAATTACAGGGGAAACTATACAAAGAATATGAATAAGCCCAATAACTAGTTTTTTGGATTAGCTTATAGTAGAAAAATTTTACCCAGTTTGGGATGTTGGTCTAAGAAGGGTTAGTTGATAGTGTTGGGTGATTCACTTCTATCCATTGATTGGGATTATCCCTTTTGTAATTATGATGGGTTTTAGATTTAAAAACTAGTGGCATGAAGGCGTGTACCTAAGCCCACATATATCTGTGTAAAATCGATAAATTAAAAATTCCTAGTATAATGGACTTAATAATGAAGCTAAGAAGGAAGGTTCATAACGAGATATAGTAGTAGAGAAATCCTCCATTGGTGTGGTGAATTGTGTGTCGACTTGCATTGTAATCCCCATTGTGGGTGGACTCTCATGATATTACATAACATGTAATGAGGACTTGGAGCTTTGGCCTTGATCCGAACAATATCTATTGAGAGTAGTTTCCCCAATGGTATTTAATCCAATAAAGGCTTGATAAACCATGATAATGCATGGGAAGTTGGGAAACATAACTTATATTATAGATTGGTTAATAATTCATGTAGTAAGTTGACCAAAAAATGTTTGACTATCATGTGAGCTTGCAAATGGAAGGATATCATTTGACAATGAGGTATTCAAAATGAGCATAGCCACCACATCCCCAACAAGGTGATGACATAGATAAACGTGTTTGGAACATGGACACCAAATATGTGAGATAATATGTGCATAAACAAACAACAAAATGGTCTCTACCACATAATACATATTGACACAACATGAGGTAACCATTGTAACGAATAGTTGTACTAGAAATTATTTAGATGTTACGATTCTTAGTTATCAGGTTATCGATGTTGTGGTATTTATATCATAAATGTTGGCATTATGACATAGGTTTGTGCTATGACATAGGTGTTCTCTTTGATGGAAACTCACTCAGATGATAGATCATAGTTCAGGCTCTAAGAATGAAGTAAAAAGAGATAAACACAGGTTCCCCTTGACCAAGTTTTGTATACACGTCGGTTCACCGACCAAAAGGCGCATATGCGTATACATGGACATTCACGCAAGGAAAGGCGCGTACATGTTGAAAACTTGGTTTTGGTCCATGGTATTTGTTCCTTGGTATTTTGACCCATGGTATTGATCCAAGGATTTCCACCGAAGTATTGACCCCAGGTATTTGGTCCATAGTATTGCTTCTAAGTAGTTTTGGACCATGATATTGAGTAAGGCCTAAGACTATAAAAGGAGGATGAGATCATTGGGAGAAATCATTCAAGTGTTGAATATCTTATGAAGAGTGAGATCTAGAATGCTGGTCATTAGGTTATGGAGCGTAGCTGGATCTAAATAAAAGAGGAACCTGAGCACTTGGAGAAGGATAAGTTGTATTAATGGGTCAAGATATTAAGGCTTGAAGAGAAGTATATTTGTGTGTTTTTGATCTCTTATAATTGATGCATGTCTTGATCTGTAAATCTGATGATCTGGGTATAACTAATGTCAAATAGTTAAAAAGGGTAAAGCATCCTTTACAGTTTTGTATGCAGGTTCAATATAGCAAAGGCACGTATACATGGTGGATCGACAAGTGAAAACAACGTATACGTAGGTTTGCCTTCACATAGTAGCATATGCACACAGGTTTAACACATAGAAGTAGTGTATTTATCATAAAATATGTTTTAGCTACTTTTGTTTATTGATTACAGTGTTCTAGGTTCCTCTACTATTATTGTATTCTGGTTACAACATTCAGAGAAGTGATTGTTTGATTCACTTTTGGTTAGCTCAAGGGAGATTGATTTATGTAGATATATTTTGATTTTTGATTGATGCTATTGATGGATCTCATCTGAAAATTTATGAAACATGGTCCCTGGAAGAAAAGGGAAGGTTGTAGCCTTCTGTAAGTTAGCACCTATGTACTAGTACATCAACTACTACAAGAGCTAAGGGGATTGTAGCTCCCTTCCAAGAGAAGTTGGAGAATGAGAAAGGTTATAGCCTTCTACAGGTAGAAGCCTTCATACTAGTATAGGACTACACCAGTACAAAAATATTGTAATAAGAAGTTTCTTATTAAGGGAAGATAGAGACGAATTGTAGTAGTTGGTTTTTATCCACATTGGATTTCCACCTTATATCTTGTGTTCTTGTGTGTGATTGTTTGCTCTATTTTTATTGTACCTATTACTGCTTATATGGTTCTGATACATAGATTAAAGATCAATTGACTAAATAATAAGTGTACAAGGTATACACTGGTTGCTCTAATCACAGCTGCGTATATACGGAAGTTGCATTGACAGAAGTAGCGTATATAAATATGTTTTGAAAATGAAATATTGTTAAGTTGCTAATACTAATTCACCCCCCCTTCTCAGTATTATTTCCAACAATTGGTATCAAAGCAGGTCCTTTAGAAGAAGCTTGATCTCTTGAAGGAAGAACTATCATCATGAGCAACTACGAAAGCGAGGCATTCATCAGGCCACCAATCTTTGATGGGAGCAACTTTGTCTATTGGAAGGTAAGAACCACAACCTATCTTCAATCTCTTCGAACAGAAATTTGAGATATCGTGGAAGGAAGATACACATTTCCATTAGCAACGCGTATAAATACTGTAGGTAAAAAGAAGTATGAAAGAAATGCAAAGGCTATCAATACTTTATTGAGGAGTCTATCACAATTAGAATTCATCAAGGCTATGCAGCTCAAAACCACT
This sequence comes from Pinus taeda, assembly GCA_000404065.3. Taxonomy (NCBI): domain Eukaryota; kingdom Viridiplantae; phylum Streptophyta; class Pinopsida; order Pinales; family Pinaceae; genus Pinus; species Pinus taeda. The sequence continues at coordinate 59,988 of APFE030623941.1, forward strand.
AAAGAAATATGGGGCAAGATCATTCTAAGATATGAAGGAGATGATTAGGTAAAATGTGCAAAACTACAATGTCCGAGAATTCAATATGAAACTCTCAGAATACACAATGATGAAAGTGTAGCTAATCATTAATTATGTATATACGAGATTGTTGATCACGTGAAAAAGTTGGGTGAAGAGATAAAACAAGTTACTTTAGTTGAAAAGGTTCTAAGATCCTTGTCTTCTAAGTTTGAAACAAAAAGTTTCCGCCATAGAAGAGAAGTAGTGTCTTTAGAGAATTACTATGTCACAGCTGCACGAAATCCTAACTACTTTCGAAATGAGAAAATGGGGTCCATCATATATGAGAGAAGCCACATTCAAAGCTTCTAGAAAAGGAGAACTCAATGAGTTAGGACATACGTCAGAAGGAGAACAAGAATAAAACTTTGTCAAGAACCTTCAATGGGGTTCTGGAAGATTCAGAGGTAATCTACCTTTCAAATTTTTTTCTTGTGGAAGAGTAGATCATTACACTACCAACTTTCCTCACAAAGATAAGCTTGATAAATCTAAGGAATCAGCAAAATGGAATAGAAAACAAAGTGTAAATAGGAAGAGCCACTATACGCATGAAGATAGTGATGGTTTATCAAATAGTGATGAAGATGAAAATAATAACGATTATAGACTTCTGATGGCTTTTGAAGATGACGATTTCTTGGACACTTTAGATGAAGATGGTCTCTATGAAGAAATTTATAAACTTAAAATTTGTCTTAAAGAAAAGAGTATGATTATAGATACTCTGACAATCCAACTTGTTGAAAGGAAAAAACATAATGAAAAGTTAGAATGTGAAATTTTGGGTCTAAGAAAACAAATTGAGAAAACAAAAGATCTCAATCTTAGGTTTTCTAAATGCTCAAAAACTTTAGATGAAATTATCAAAGTGCAATGTTCTCCTCTAATAAAGACAGGTCTTGGATATACTGAAGAACCATCTCAAGCACAGAAGCCATCAACCTCCAAAAGCTATATTGATGTGGCAAGGAGAACTGAACAGGTTGACAATCATTAGAAGAGGTTTAAAGCAGATCACCAGGTAAATTGAGTTCAATCTACTTCAAGGATGAACAAAAGCCATAACCAACCTTAGGTAAATCATTCTCAATTTGCTTCAAGAATGAATGTCAATCGAAACTACAATCATCAGGTTAGTAGATTTGATAATCACAAGAATTTCTTTGATGACCAATGCTTTTCATGTCATAACGTTGGACACAAAGCTACTCAATGTGTTGCTTACAATACCATCATGACTACAGAAGCACAAAATCAAAGGAATGTGACTGAGATCATGAAAGGGACCTACAATAACTTTTCAGCTCTTGAAAATGAAATAGAATGCTCTATCTGTAACAACTTTGGTCATGAAGAGACTGAATGCAGGAGTAAATTTCAGCAAACACCTCAAAAGGATTAATCCTCATTCGTTCCCAAAACATGGAAAAAGAAAGAACCGCAACCGAAATATGTGGTATAGCCTTATATATAGAAGGATAAGAAAATCAATGGTACATCGATAGTGGATGCTCAAAACACATGATAGGTGATAAAGAAAAACTTCAGTCGTATAGTTCCTTAGAAAAGGAAAGGAAGGTCTCATTTCGAAATGACACCCCTGTAGTCATAAAAGCTAAAGGTTGTGTTCTCTTAAAAGAAAAGGTCAAAGATCATAATGTTATATGTTGATGGTTTAAAACATAATCTATTGAGTGTTAGTCAAATGTGTGATCAAGGAAATGAGGTAGTATTTCGATCAAATGGATGTGTTGTTCATGAGCTTAATACATTAGAAACAGTGATCAAAGGCATAAAATACTCCAAATAATTTATACATACTCAACGGAGGACAACAACAACGCTATCTAAGAAAAAATCATGAACACTAGCTATGGCATAGAACACTGGGGCATCTAAGTTTCCCTCAGATAAGGAAACCATGCAAACTCCAAGTTATTTGCGATCTTCCTTACAAAAAAATTCCAAAAAATACAAAATGAAAATCATGTCAATTTGCTAAGAAAAGTACAGCACATTTACCTGAGATGGAAGGATCAGCTAGCAAGCTACTTGAACTGGTCCATACTGATTTACGTGGTCCATCAAGGAAAAAATTCACCTTATGGAGAAGAATATTTTATGTTGTTCATTAATGACTTTTCAAGAATGTGTTGGATAGGACTTCTAAAGCATAAACACAAAGCATTTGAAAAGTTTAAAGCCTTCAAATATTTGGTTGAAAATGAATCAGATCGCAAAATCAAATGCCTTTGGTCTGATCTAGGAGGGGAATTTACCTCGGATGAATTTTTCGACTTTTGTGAAGAACATGGAATAAGAAGGGAATTCTCTAGCACAAGGACTCCTCAACAAAATGGAGTGGTAGAAAGGATGAATAGAACTGTTCAACAAATGGCTCATCCTATGTTAGATGAGTCTGGGACTCCTGCAACCTTCTTGGGTGAAGCTGTATTTTTTGTCGTCACTATTCTCAAGAAAACAAATGTTCGGGTAAAGAACACTCAAACACCTCATGAACTTTCGTATGGTAAGACTCCTACTTTAAAATAATTCAAATTTTTGGGAAGTAAATATTACATCGAGAGGGCTAATGAAAAACTTGGCAAGATTTAACCAAGAGCAGATGAAGGCATTCTCCTTGGTTACTCTTCCTCAACTAAAGGATACAAGTCTTATAATAAAAGACTGGGTCAAATTGTTGAAAGTATTGATGTTGTGGTTGATGAAGCAGGCGAAAATTCAAAGAAGGTAAAAACTTAAGAGTGGGAAGAAGATGAGGATTATCCTTCCACATCAAATCAGACTAATGTTGAAGAAGAAGAAACTAATGAAGCACCAGAAGAGCAGATAATGGTAGAACAAAAGACTCCATCCAGATATGTTCAGAAAAATCATCGAGAGACTCAAATTTTGGGACAGAAAGAGGCAAGTGTATAGACAAGATGAGCTATTACAGAAGCTTCAAGCTCTCTAGCATTCCTCCATCAAACCACAATATGTACATAAAGCATGCAAAGATGAATGTTGGGTCAAGGCCATGAATGAAGAGCTCCAGCAAATTGAAAAGAATAATAATTGGGAATTAGTTCCTAGTCCTCGTGATAAGAATAGCATTAGAACCAAATGGATATTCAAAAACAAGTTGAATGAAAATGGGGAAGTTGTTAGAAACAAGGCTAGACTTGTTTGTAAAGGATATGCTCAACAGGAAGGCAAAGACTTTGGAAAAACTTTTGAACCTGTTGCTAGACTTGAAGCCATATGAATGTTCCTTGCTCTTTCTAGCTTTCAGAAGTTCAAAGTATATCAAATGGATGTGAAATCCATCTTTCTTAATGGAGATCTACAAGAATAAGTATATATTGAGCAACCAGATGGATTCATCCTTGGAAATGATCCAAAACTTGTATGTAGACTTAGAAAGGGTCTCTATGGTATAAAAAAAGCTCAAAGGACCTAGTATTATCATCTTAACAAATACCTTCATCAACAACGTTTTTCAAAAGGATCAGCTGATAGTAACCTTTATATAAAAATTGACAATGATAAATTGCTAATACTTGTTGTGTATGTTGATGATATCATTTTTGGTAGTAACGAAGAAGCCATGAGCCAAAAATTTTCTTTGGTAATGCAGAAAGAATTTGAAATGTCCCTCCTTGGTGAACTCACATATTTTCTTGGTTTACAAGTTCAACAAAATAAAGGTGGTATTTTTCTATCTCAAACCAAGTACCTTAAGTAAATCTTGAAGAAATATGGAATGGAAGATGTTAAACTAGTTTGCACCCCTATGGTAATAGGATGCAGCCTTAGCACAAATGATGAATTAGTAGCAATGCATCAACCAACCTACAGATCCATGATTGGTAGTTTTCTCTCTCTGACAGGTACCTCACTAGACATCATGCATGCAGTGGGAATAGTTGCCAGATTCCAAGCAAATCCAAAGGAACCACACCTTCAAGAAGTCAAAATGATTTTCAAATATCTTGATGGAACACAAAACTTTCATTCGTTTATGGTATCGTAGAGATACATATCTTACACTTCATGCATATATAGATGCAGATTGGGTAGGAAGCATGGATGACAAAAAAAGCAGTGGTGGTGGTGCATTCTTTATGGGTTCTAGATTGGTGTCTTCATTCACCAAGAAACAAAGTTCAATTGTGTTATCTATAGTTGAAGAAGAATATGTGGCTGTTGCATCTTGCTGCACACAACTTCTTTGGATGATGCAAACATTGCAAGACTTTCAAATCACATGTAATCCACCCATCTCCATTCCATGTGATAATACAAGTGCAATTAGTATTTCAAAGAATCATGTCACGCATTCCAAGACCAACCACATACCTATCAAATATTATTTTCTCCGGGAACAAGTGCTTGAACAAAAGGTCAAATTGGAGTATGTTCCCTCCAAGGAACATGTTACTAATATATTCACCAAAACACTACCCAAAGATACATTTGAATACCTCAGATAGAAGCTGGGAGTAGTTAGTGCATCTTCTTTCCATTAATACTTATATATTTCAAAGGAAAGTGGTTTTATGTGAGTTTCATGAAATGTATCCACGTACATACGCCAATGGATATGAATACAGTCACATATACGTTGGGTTGAAGAATATTAGTGGGACAGACTCATGATGAAAAGAGTCTGATATGGGCTTGACAATGTTCATCTGGCACAGGTTCAGGGGGAGCATATACTTCCAATAATGAATTTTTGGCATTATCTTAGAATATCTTGGTACAATTTCACATCTGTTTTTGTTTTAGGTGGAACAGGTGCAAAGGGAGATCATGGTTGCTAATGGTGATTGACGGATGTTGCTGATGATAGTTTCTAATAACTATCTTGTTTTAGATATTTTGTCTCTATTTCATGTATATCTTTTATTATCAAGGTCATTCAACAACCTATTCTGTTTCCCCACTATTCCTGGGATGGATGATGTAATGTTCTTATCCTATCATGTATCCCCACTTGGTTGGGTGGATGAGTCAATCTTGGTATATCCCCACTTGGTTTGGAAATGGATGTATGTATGAGTCCTTGGTGATAGGAAGGTCATTTATGAATATTTTCCTCTTGTAGAAACTCTTTTTGTAGACCTTGCTTACATTCGTGGGGAGTATGAACAACACACTTCAGCATATTAGAGAATTCACCATGTGCTAAGGGGGAGCATAACTCTTTGCCCTTGATGACAAGGGGGGAGAGTGACTTGGGGTTGCCATCAAGTCCAAAGGGGGAGATTGTTGGCATTATGGCACATGTTGGTGCTATGACACAGGTGTTGTCCTTGATGGAAACTCACTCAAATGACAGATCATAGTTCAGGCTCTCAGAATGAAGGAAAAAGAGATATACGCAGCTTCCCCTTGACCAAGCCATGTATACATCAACCCAGATCAAGAACTTATCACACACTTGATGATTGGGAACAAAATTGTATAGGTTGGCTTAAAAATTTTCATGATGTTGTGATGTGTTTTGTTATGAAGTGATAAAGAGGTGAAGTGATGAAACAATACAATAGGGTTCAAGGCATATGATCTCATATATTATTCAAGTTTTCATATTTCCATTGGGAAGAGAGATTTCACACTATGAAGATGTTGCAATATGTCTTGGAAGCAATGTTGACGATGCTATAAACATTTTAGGAAGTCATGTCATCCTCACCACTATGACTATAGGTGAAGAAATTAAAAAAACATGGGAAGTCCCATCAACTTTCACAAGGAATTTGTGTGAGTGAGGAAGATTCAACATTCATTTGATGTGCTAAATAAATCCATTAATTTACCTTTCGTAATTACAAGGAAAAGAAGTGATAAAAAGACAAGAAAATCTATTAGTCTACTATGAAAATTTTATGATTTACGTGTTGCTATGTTTTCGAGCAGGCGATGACAACAATGCACAAGGATTAGATTTAATAAGGAATTGAAATATGTAAAGATGAAATGTATTTATTTTTGGGCACATGTATTGATTTGAGATGTATTTGGGCTAGTGAAGTTGCATACGTTCTGAGTGTTCCACTACAGAGGAATTGAAGACTGTAGATGTAACATCCCTCGATAACTTCACATGAAAATGTTTGGAGTTAGAAAATTTTTACAATATTTACCAATATGTAACTTTCTATATTACTATTCCATCTTACTTTGATAACCATTATTTTAACCACCATCATTACATAGAGTAATTATTTCATAAAGAAATAGTAAGTAACACAACTATTAATTGCCATTGTTGTAGCATATTATCATCAACTTTCTGATGTAGCATTGCATCATTCCCATGCCTCTTTTAACTAAGTTAATTAAGCATACACTTCATAATGTAATGGTCATGCCATGAAGGAAATCAACATCATCGAACCAGAACAATAATCAATCACATTATTGACACTGATATATCGTGAAAACTGACATATGTTTAATTTTTTATTAAGCATTTGTTAGGGTGTCCAGCCCTAAGTCAATGGATTGTAAGGGAGACCTTACCTTAACCATTGTCATACAATATTAAAAATAAATATCATTTGAATATATCATATCTATTTGATGCATAAAAGACTGTGGATATTCCACTGGAAAATTTGTCACAACAGATGTGATAATAATATATTAAAATTCTAAATTTTGACAATATTAAAGATTTATTAAACTTCTAGATCTGTAAATTTAATTGTAAGCTGTGCATGCATGCGAATGGAAATTATACAAAAAAAAGTAAACAATGAAAGAATAAGATCACACACATAAGACACAAAATACGCTCTCGGAAATCCCTTCTAGAGAAAACCCAGTTGGAAGGTGAGGTCACTTAACCCTCTTTATCTGTTTGGACATATGGCTTCAGGTACAAAGAAGTAATTATTGGGCACCATGGTCCACTACAGTGCACATATCGTCTCTATGTCCTCTACCTCCTATCTCTCTTGCCTATGTCTTCTCATCTATGGAATTAAATGCTCTCGAAATAATGGAATGCCTCTTCCTCATATTGTCTCAGTTATAACACAACCGGATAGGCTAATAGTGTTTACATTTGACTACATAAACTCTTAATAAGAGTTATAATATATACTCTTCTAGAGTATTTTACATAAAAAATACATGGCTAGTCCCTTTTCCATGAATAATGGGGGTTGATGTGGAATCCTGCCTAAGTATAGGTGTCAAAATAGGAAGGTCAACTTTTAGGTGGCATAGCTCTTGCATCTGGAATCTAATTGAAGCACTTATTAAACTATTGGAAATATATATATGTGTATAATAGAATTAAATGGTACATCATTTGAATGGAAATTTTTCACTCACAGAAAATGTCATTTGATGGCTCAAAATGCTCCCGCAAGATTTTAGACCCCATTTTTCCAGATTGATTGTCGCCAGTAAAAACAAACCCATGATTTTATCCCTCCATTTTTTCCACTTTGAATACATTCAAATGGATGAAAAACTATATAATTACCCAATCTAGATCATACCTCCCCATTTTTAGAGGCTTTTGGTTCCACCATTTAAATGAGCTGAGGAATTATTTTCTCCACCTTCTCTCAACTCTACCATTTCGCTTTGCTTGGAAGTTGTCTCTCCAACCAATATTCAAAAGTTCATGATGCCCATGTCTTATAGTTCTATACCTCTTCTAAACAACTATATCATGTAATTTTTAACCCCGTACATAAATTACCAACATACAAATTCCAAAACACATAAAATAAATAATGCGAGAACATAACACATAAAACACATATACACAGATTTTCCCCTGGACCCTAAAACCCGGACTACCAGCTTGATTTTTCATTATGTTATTTTCAATGTTATAATACATATTTATACATGCGGAAGCATCCAATACCATGGACCAAAAACCATCGCATCCAAAACCATGGACAAAAAAGAATCACATCCAAAAACATGTGTGAAAATCATGCACAAAACCATAGGTGGGTTTGCCCAATCTAACATAGGTTGTAAAACCAAAATTTTATGGTGTACTACCCCGGATCCCATAGAGTGGGGTTAACTACACCCCTCAAACACCTTGTGTCACCCTCACTAGGCAATCGGAGCAACGAAAAGGGGGGGGGGGGTCCGCCCCCCCTCTAACCCCCCGTTAACTACTTGGGATAGGCATGGAAAGAATGTAACACAACCCAACATTCTCCCACTTGTTGTTTTCTTTCCACAGGGCGCCAAAAGAGAGATTATTCATTTA
>APFE030623951.1:5385-23022 GCA_000404065.3 Pinus taeda
TCATTTCAGGCAAAAGCGATGGCGAACCAAGCGCTTTCCAAGAAGTTGAGGAAATGATACTCATAGAAGCCCCTTCATCAATGATGGTACCAACCATGACCATTCTGTAAGCTTGTACAATGATTCTGAATCGTACGCTGGCTGGTAAATGGGGTCTGCCTAGTAGATTCTAGTCGAAGGAAACAACTAGGTTGCTTGGTGGTGGGACCAAATAGACGGCTGGGTAGGACTCTGATGAACTTCCTTCCTACGGTAAAGGAACGGGAGGACTGCCCCCAAGCTCATCGGAGTCAGTGTTGATGAAAAGAATTTGAACGGTGTCGTTCTCTTTCTCTTAAGTGATGGTATCGTTCGAAGATGAACACTCTGAAGGCAATACTGGGTCAACTGCTGTATCAACCCTTTGCCTTTCGTCTGGTATGGATTCCGAGGGTTCATTTTCAAAGATAGGTGTTTCGGCTGACCACAAGGATGGGCCAACCGGATTTTCAACCGGTGGAGGGCTCGGCAAGAGTTTTTGATATCCAGGAGGAAGTCGTAGCGGTGAAACCGGAAGATTATCCAAAACTCTTTTAGCCTCTTCAAGGAAGGGACAACGGTGGACGGCATGATCGCATTCACACAACTTACAAGGAAGTTTAGGATTCCTTCTTTGTCCATGTGCTTCACTTTCACTGGTTGATGGTGAGCATTCAACATGATCGCTATAGGTTGATGCTACCGGATTGTGCAAACGAGGAGACCAGTCCCTTAAGATCTGAGGGATGCAGGGACAATCTAGGTGATAGTGGTATCCAATGCAAATGACACAAGGAGATTTAAGTTTTCACTGTGCAGTGTGTGGATTTTTTCTAGATGATACTTGGTTGCTCCCTTTCGATTTTGGTTCCTTTTTCTTCTTTTCCTTTTTCTCTTTCTGCTTCTTCTTCTTCTCAGTTACTTGAATTTTAGCTTTATCAGCTTTGTCAAGCGAAGAGGAAGGAGGAGAAGGAGAATCAGATGAAGTAGAAGGTTGGGAGGCAACTCTAGTGTCGTCTAGTTGCTGGTTAGACTGTTTAGGAATTGTGGGATTCTGAACGACAGAGGTAGAGAAGAGTCAGACTGGCAAACCAATTGTCAATCCTGGAAGTGACAAAGTGGCCATATGGGGTGTACCAACATCTCCCCAAGATAGGAAGGGACTAGGACTTCCTTCACGGGGAAATCCTTGGTTGGTAGACTCCATTTTCTCAACCTGAAGATCAACGGGGGAATTTCTGATGTTATTTCGATTAAAATAAATTTTTAGACGCTTGGACACAACTTGTTTTTTCAACTTTAAAGAGTCGAGAAAAAACAAAAGATGACTCTAGTCGCCTTCAATTTTTATTGAGCTTGAAGTGACAAGCGCTCAGAGGACCTTTTCCTTTAAGAAGTCTGAAAGGGCAAATGGACTTCTCTGGAGATCTAGCAGAGAGGATTATCAAACCAATTCGTAAAACTGCAGAATACTTTTTACGGGTTACGGCAATTCAATCTTCCTGAATGCTGTGTTCGCATTATGATCGATAGGGCGACAGACACGGCTTCCTAAGGATAAAGGATGTAGCCTATTGTGGTCTCCCAATATATACGCGACGGTACGTGGGAGCACAAGTCTGTACTGGCACTTGCCATCTCAAAGTGGAGGAATCACCCAACCAGCACTGAAAGCAGCAGTTACCAGGCTTTACGACACCGGAATACGTCTCTAGCCTAGACCTCTAGATGTTGTGCGTTAAGTTCCAAAGCGTTGTTAGATTCATTGGATTTATTGTAAGTTGATCTTGCTTAACAGTTTGCCTTTCATGTTCACCACATGATGTATGTATAATTCCTAAATGCAGTAAAATGATAAACAGACGTTTTATCTTCTTTCAGCAATGAAAATCCTAGCTACTAAAGGGAAGAAAGTCAAGCATCTTTTCTTCACAGAGCATAGAGCACACGCTAATATGCACAGTCCTAAATCAAGCCAAGCATTCAAGATGCAAATGCACATGCATGTATTTGTTTTTCAGCTATCTTAATGTGTAAATGACGCTAAGAAAGCTATGTGCAAAATTGAATTACTTTTAAAGCAACTGTACTCAACAAAATTCTTTTTCAAAACAAAGTGAAAGCAAGAGAGACACTTTGCGATTTTGAAATGAAAATTGCTTTTCGACACTCTAAAACTAGTAATTCAAATCTTATGCAAAAGTAACTATATAATCAACTATCCAAAACAATGGAATTGCTTCCTAAAACTGAAAACGACAGTTACGACACTTTCAGATCTAGAGACGACAGTTCGACTATGCTACTTTTTGCAAAATAGAACTAAAACGACGCACAATACATAAAAAACGTTTATAGTTCTTTGCACTAAGGAGGCGGAATAATGCAAGAGAAGGGGGTATTCCCAAAAGTAGACTGATTACAGACAGCAAAAAATCTTGAATAAGACTGAAAACAGTGAGAAAAATCCACAGTTGGAGGGCAAAATCAATCATCCCTGACCATCGCACCTGTTACACAGTGAATTCAGTATGCAACCCACCTACTCCATTCAAGAAGTGTGATGCATACAGGCTGCCTTGAAGGCAGGGTGCGATGGTTACAGTGCGAGACTTTGAACGAGATTTCACTCACAGTTTGCAGTTTAGTTCAGGTGTTTAGCTGAATGTACAGATCATGTATGTAAACATAGGGGTGATCTAAGAGGTTTCTAGAGCCACCACTCAGGGAAATTGATTGCTTGTATATCTATTGTTTTAATTCATACAAACACAGAGATGACTGAAGCAGCATTGATCTACTTTGCATTTGTATGACAAATGTAGTTCGAAGGCTAGCTGGCTTGACTTTAGGCTCCGTCTGTATGTTTATAAAAGAAACAAGGATAGATAGGCTAACAAGTAATCTAGTCGCTCCCCAATGGAGTCTCCATTTTGTTATATGGGAATAGTGTCCACACGGATGTTGCTATTCCCACTAAGATGGGTGGCTATCTTAGAAACAAACAATGAAAGTCTACTATTGATTCCTTTTATGAAAATAGATGAGAAGGATAACCAAGAGGGCAACCTGAGTCTTGGCACTCATTTCCTCTCCTTCTTGAAGAGTTTTTCCGCTTTTCTTTGTCTGCTCAGCTTCAAAAGGACCTGTAGAATCACAACAAATACTACTATGCAAGAAACAAGGATCTAAGTTCATAAATAATGCAGGATCAGATGTGCATTAACCATATACAAGCATATATAAACAAGTACACAATAATATGGAAGGAAACAAGAATAGCTTTATTCGGATGAAAAGTAGCAAGAGGATTACAACCATGAGCTCTAACCCAGCATCATCCTCCAGCTAAGAAGCCCTTCTTCACCTCAAGCAAAGCAAAATCACCCAACACTGTGAATATACACTAGAATACCAACAGCACTTCTCTATAAGTTACAAAATTCCAGCCTTTGGATCTCTGTGATGAGGGATCCATATATAGATGATTACAAAGAGGTGAGTCATATTTTGGGATCTTTATTAGTGTCTTCTCTCTGATAGTTCTTGCTTCCACTTGGAGAATGATGATCTCTTACTCATCCTTGGTCGAAAATGGAGTGGCAAGTGTCAGAGGGGAAGCTTCTGGAAGATTCCATGATCTTCCACCTCGGATTTTTGTCCCTGCCATTTGTCCATTCCCGACCATCGCACCCTATAGAGGAGAAAAATAGTATGCATCACACCATGTACATTGGGAAGGTGATATGCATCGTACCCTTTGCATTAAGCTTTTAGTATGGTCCAGTTTTGACCATTTATGAGCAGTTTTCAGTGGAAAACTTCTGGGAGATGATGTAATCAGTTGACCTTGTTCCTTTAGGCAGTGAAGAAACACTTTTAGGGACTTAAGAGCCCTCATTTTATGGACATTTGATGATTGGGGTTGAAGTGCCCAAATCAGTAGTCATTGAAGACAATGGGAACTAGAATAGTGTCAAAGGAAAATGCATTGGAAAAATCATGTACCACCCATGTAGATTGGACACCCTACAACTTTATTGAAAAAGGCATTAAAGTTATTTAAGGAAAAAAAATTTTACATTGGTGGCTCTGAAAGAAAGACTGCTAAAATGAATTCTAGCATGGTTAGGTCAAAAAATAAAAAGTTCCTGCCTACAAAACCATCTCGTGTGAGATTGGAAAAAATATCATAGGAGTGTGCCAGAATAACCTAACGTTATTGCAGGGGAAATGTGCATAAGCAACTATTATTTTCAATAGTTCGACTTTTGTTTTATTGTATTTGCAAGTGTAAATCTAAAGTTTGAGCGTAAACTAGAGAATAACTATTTTAGATATTAGAGTGTAGTAGACATTGCAGAGGGATATTCAACTACTAGATATATATACCATCGAAGGTGAGGACCAGGGGTACTAGTGTTGCGCCACCTTCAAATCCAGCTACAAAATTCAAAGTTCATCGACCTAAATAGCCGAAGTAAAAGCTATTGACAATGCCCATTCCACAAGGAGTTACATAGGAATAAAATATGTCGGGAATGGTAGATAAGTTGGAGTATAACCACCATGATGTGTAGGACCTGAAGAAATCCCCTAAATTTACCGAAGATAAACATGCTAAGAGGATCAGAAACTAGGCCAACCAGTGTTTTTTGAGGTTCAATAGTGGGATGCAGGATTGGAGAATTCTGACATACTAAATCTTCTAGATATCCTACCTTTGGAAGGAGCTTGGAAGTCAACATATGTGTTAAATTGTTGTTCAATTATGCGCATGGTGGTTTATTTTGGCTAAATGACCCAATTTAGATAAACACCTACCTAATCTCTTGGATTACAGTGCTCCCCACTAACGGTGAATATCCAACGCTCCCGTTTGAAAAGAAGAACAAGAAGGTGGTAGCCAAGGAAGTTACAAAAAAATTCTCAACGATTTATAGATAACATGGAGTGGCCATCTCTACTATTGATGATAAATGTGTTAGGTTTTCTACATAGCTCATGGCTTGTAAATTTTTGAGGATATTTAGGAAGGATAAGTGCCTAAAATGTGCATTCATGGCCACTGCAAAGTGTGTCGAAGGTGTGCAGATGAAGTGGGTTACATTCTTTCTAAACCAGTTCATGGAAGATTGTATTGAGGCCTATGACAAGAATGTTGAGTTTCACTATTCTTATATCTTGATCTTGATATCCCTTGGTCTTGGAAGCTTTCAAAGGATACTTAGTTTCCATCGTCAAAGACTCCAGAGTTCATCACACAATGGGTTTAGATCTCTTTGGTACACCAATAAAAAAAAAAAAAAAATAGGACAACAACATCACATTCTACATTTGGAAGGAGGAAATCAACCATGTTATTAAACAAGTACCTATATCCTTGTCCAAATTATTGAAGCTTACAAATTTGTAACGCATTTTTGCACAACACCCAATTTCATGTACATCTAGGCCTACATAGACCCATGCAGGTAGTGGTTGTAGTATGAATATGGGCTCGATGAGCTGAAAATGTCGTAGACTATAAATGATTAAATGATAGAATAGTGTATCATGCCCATTGAAAAGTAGCCAAAGGTGCAAACAATTGACAATGGAAGTGAGTAAGAGCACCAAGATCCGCAATAAGAAGTGAAAATTTCCCCACAAAAGGAGGAATTCCTAGAGCCCCCACCACAGGAGCCTGAATAAGAGCATCTTAGCAAACCATAGTGGGATCCTAAAGAATGGGAAGTTGTGATGAGTGGTTAAGATAAACCACTAAAGGGTTATCAATAGGGCAAGAGAAAGAAGTAGAAGGCTAAGAAGATGACTGATCTAGAGACACCTTCATTGTCAGAGGTGGGTTCAAAAAAATTGGCAGAGCAAATTAAAGAGGTGACAAAGCAAGGAACTACCCCTGTCATCGTGACCATTGAAAAAGAAACATAAGAGAAAAGGGAATTTTAGGACTATGCGTAATAGTAGTTGAAATAATTGTGCCTCTTGATTGAGCAAGAAAGGATGGCCACTCTTGCACCAAGTGCGATGGAGCTAGGTGGTATGACAAAGGTAGTTAGTGCACCTCCTACACTAGAGAGTTGACTCCAGAAGTTGCAACCATCTTCTACCTCAATGGAACGTCACACCATAGATGTTCCCCCAATTGAAATGTACTTTGTGGAAATTTATTTTCAACAACAGTCCTAGGAATTGCCCCCAGTAGATTTGGTTATATCACAATTACCCATGCATGTTTTACAATTATTGCAACAATCTATTGCAAAAGAATTACAGTTCAAGGCACAAGTAACCTTGATGAATCTAGTTCATCTCACCAGCGAGTACAGGGCTCTACAAGAGGAACACATGAAACTAGTAGAAGTGTGATAAAATACCAAAGAGAGAGAAGGAACATTGATATGGGCAGTGGAGGAAGTATACAACAAACTTATAAATCTCCCAATGGACATTGTGAACACCTGCCAAAAACAAGTTGTCAAAAATTGAGGAAGTTGTTCAAGGCATAAAAGCGCAAATCAAAGAGTTTGACCTGAAGTTTAGGATGACCAATCCACCATAGGAGATATAAAGGAGAGAAAAAGAAAACAAAACCTCTATGTAATTCAAATTTGTCTAAGTCTTTTATACATAATGTAGCCAATTATGTGTGGTAAGATTGAACATCTAAAATAAATTGAAAAACAACACCAAGTTGAAAGAATTTGGAAACCAAATTTAGACTGTGCAATAGAGAAGAAAAACCATTAGTAGTAGTCTGACGACTCTGTCATTTCCTAAAGGTTGATTAGTTATGGAAGAAAGAGAAACTTCATTACTTAAGGGCAGGTTAGCAGGGGTTGGCACAAAGACTCGATTAGATGCAAGATGAAGAAATTTAGTTCATTGATAACATCATTGTAACACATAACACAAAAATGGAGATTATTAAATGAAATTAGACCTTTTTTATTAATGCCCATGCTTGTTGAAGTAGCAAAGCATATCCTTAGTCATGTTAGTGTCAGTCTTTACAGCCTTCCTCCAGTGATCAAACATGCTCTTACAAAGTGATTTTGAAGTGTCAAGGTTGAATTTTGTCATTTCAGTGAGTCTCAAGCAAAATTTGGTCACTAGGCATTAGGTCTAGGGTTTGCTTTCACTCCTTCTAAAGTTGCCCAAATTTCAGTCTATGTCATCATTTAGCTGATTCTATCATCATTCATAGGGTTTTCATCATCATGTGAAGTTCCATAGGGTCATTTTACAGCTTGTTCATGCTTCAGTTGTGCCTTGGCAAGTTCATTTCCCTCTCCTAGGGTTTTGAAGCCAATTTCTCTTGGATGGTCAAATAAATGGCAAAACTTGTTTCCTAATGTTCATACACCTTCCCCTATCCTTAAAGTACCATATCATATACTTCCCAACACTCAAATTCCCCAAAATTCTCATTTTTGCACAAACCCTAGTTTCTAGCTACAACCTGGCAATTTTCTAGGTTTGGCCTGTGATTTGCCCTTTTGGACCCCTTCCCCTCACTCAATCTCTGATATTCAACTTTCCCCTGCTTCCTAACATCCCTCCCCACTCCCAAAAATTTCCCCAAGAATTTAGAAGCCCCTTATCCCCTTCATTTCGCTTCATTTCGACAAAATTCCTTGTTTCACACATCGGGACAAGTTTCACTCAAAAGATGTTTTAGAGCAATCAAAGATGAATTTTGAAACACTGAGAGAGGTTTTTGTCCAAAACAGGCCAAGGAAGAAAAAATTCCTTCACTTTTTACACAGGTGTCATGGTTTTATAGAAATGTCAAAACTACAATCGCCTCGGGAGAATTGATGCACCTCTGGAGTGACCTTGGGAAAATCAAGTTTTCTCCTAGCTTGGTTGGCCAAATAAATTTCTTGATGAGTCAAAGGATAACTAGACAAAAATATATTTCCAATGAACTATCAATGAGCTCCAATTGGAGTTGAGGAAGACATTCAAAAGTTGACTGCAACAACACTCTGCCTTGAGGCAGCCTCATTTGGCACATTTTGACCAGTCTTGGGAGATTTGATTTTTGACAAGGAAAATGAACTCCAAATTGAAAAATTCCTATTGGGTTGGAAATTAGCCTCAAATACCTTTCCAAAGAGCTATCCTATGCCCAATTTCGACACCGAGAAGGCCTCCAAAAGCCTCCTGCAAAATGCACTATGTGGCGCGTGGCGCGTTGGGCAGGCGCGCGGCGCATTGGGCAAGTTTTCACAGTGTAAAAATACACTGGCGCGGCGCATCAGGGGCACGTGGCGCATTGGGAAAGTTTTCACAGTGTAAAAATACACTGGTGCGGTGCATCAGAGGCGCACAATGCATTGGGCAGGCGCGCGGCGCATACAGCCAACAAGCCCAAAAACTTCAAAAATTTGCTCCAAGATCGCCCAAAATGCATGGATTGCCATTGGTACAAGTAGGTTGAACTTCATTCATGGTTTTTCATCCAAGGTTAATGGTTGGTTTTTGATGATGTGTATTTCATGAAGCTTGTGTAAAACAATCAAACCCTACCTTTTAAATACCTCCAAGAAACTTGCTACTAGGGTTTCAATTCATTGTTTTGTCACCAAGTTCACTCCCTCATCTTCTTTGTCCTTTGATTTTATCATTCCCTAAGTTCCCCCCATCCCCTAAAATCTCTAAGCCCATGCTCCCAATTCCCAAATCACTTATTCCTAAGTTCTATTATCCCTATTCCTAAACCCTACCATTCCCTATCACTCTCCTTCTCTTATTCCACTTGTAAAATCCTCAAGTCCCTAAACAATCAAGTGACTGTCCCATTGTCTCCACATTTCAGACAAATCAGAAGTTTTAAAAATGGAAAATTTCACTCGGTTACAATCCTTGTTCCCGCTGTCCTATTTCTCCCACAGTCTTTTCCCTTTGGCACACATTTGGCACATAGTTGGAAATTAGAGATAATGACACCAACTTCTCATTTCTCATTTTCAAACAAACCAAACATACACTTGACATACACATTGCAACACCATGACTGACAACAACACATCATACAACCAAACCAGAGATTCCGTCAATGAACTGCATGCACCAGGAAGACACTGAAACGGAGTAAAAGGCAAGATCGGCTCTGAATCTTGGCTGAAGCTTCTTTGGCTGAGCATGGCACTTGATGAGGCACCTTCAGCCCAAATTTCAAGGAATTTGGAGAAAATTTTTTCATTTTGAAATTTTTGGCTTGCAAAACAGGTTTTTCAGCTCAACGCGTAGCGTGCCGCGTGTGACCCATAAGATTGGGAGGTCCAAATCACAAATGTCTTGTAGTTTTGGATTTGTCATGATGAATTATACATCCTCAGCTATTTCCAAAGCATTTCATTAAGTTCTGGGTGACCAAAAGGCTCAAAAACATCATGAAAATCACCTTTCTGCCACCTTTTGCACCAGCAGGAAGTACTTCCGGTAGAATGCTCTTTTGGAGGGTCAAATGGACACCAAATTGGAAAATTCCACTTGGGTTAGAAAGTAGACATCCAGGGCTTTCCAAAAAGCCAACCTGAGCTCAATGTGGATGCCAGGAATTGCCCTAAAAATAGGCGGAGAGGTGCGCGGCGCATAGGGCTCAGGCACGCGACGCACAGGGTTTTTTGGCACAATTTTCATCTTCAGCTCAGGAAATGCAGCTAGTTTGACCAGTTTTGCTTGTGGATGAAAATTTTGAGTTATCTTGATGTAAATTTATGGTTGGCATGTAATTTGGACTCACTTTTACCTATTCTAGATGATTCATTCACAAAATAGCAAAAATTTAATGAATGAATTGGTTTCCTACCTTATAGAGGCAAGTTGTTTTGACTGCCTAGATTGTAGTGCTTTGTTTAGAGTTGGTTGAAACAGCTCCTAGGATGATGAGCTTGACCCCTAGAAGCAAGGGAATGGGTTGGATTGCCTATATTATGTATTTTCTTAGTAATTTTCAGGGTTGGACTCTTGGGAATAGCTTGACACTCTATTGTACATATTTTATCTGCATTTTTCTCAAAGGAAAGACTAGGGTTTTGTAGCACTATTTGGGATTCATGTGGATTTATGTGTTGATGGTGTGCTTCTTTCAGTATTTGTAAGTTGTTTATGTGTATCGCTTTCCTTCTCTTATCTTCTGCAATTAAACAAATGAAGTTTTAAGGTAGAATCCATAATTTGCTATGCTCTACCTTTAAGTTTGTTTGATTTTCCATGTTTTCATCTATTTATGGAGAATCCTTGAAAGTTTCTTGCTCTCCTTAACCTCTCACTAGTCTGATCTATCCATTCATTCTCTTTAAATGCATCAAAACAATTGCCTATCTTGCCACAAGTAGACCTCTGCAAAAACTGTGCCTCATCCCCGCACCCAAAATTGCCTTTCCCTTGAATTCAACAGAACTTCAAAAAATCAATTTCAAACTCCTTGTACTTCATACCTAGCCTAAAGTTAGTTATCAATTCAGTCATCTCGACCTCATCGATTACCTTTTTCCGAGATTGACTCGGAGAGAGCCGTCTCCTGTCCTCGTAGGGCTAGCTACGAGGTTGAGCGTGGTTTGATGTAGCCTTGAGTTTTACCTTATTTCAGCTTAAGGTAGATTTGAGCACTAACAGTATTGATCCATAATATTCATGTGGAATATAACTTATATGCATACCTATTTAGAGTGAAAAGAGATTTGATCCCTCTAAGTGCTTGAGAGATTTGGAGTTAAGATGGATCTAAACTAGCAATTGTACTAGATGTTGCAAAGGAAACGCCATAAGGCATAAATTCAAGAAGAATCATGACACATAAAAAATCACTGAAGATAAAAATTAGTAAACAAAATGTCATTTAGAGCTAGAACATAAAGAGAAATCACCATGTAGAGAATTAGATATGTACGAGCGTAGAAACTTTGATGCAAACTGATCAGCACCGAGTATAAGATTTGATGGAAAGGATCAACATTCAAAGGGGATTACTTCTCTAAATGCATCTTATCGCTTGCACAATTCACAGTAATATTATAGTTCACATGCAACAAGAGTTGGAAGAATTTTTCATGTTTCTACTAGCAATATTCACTTGTCACTATGCACTACAGAAATATGACTATGCCTTCAGAATATTAATTTATTTTTCATATATATATATATATATATATATATATATATATATATATATATAATATATATATTCTTCTTCTGCTTGCCAGATTAATGTTGGCACATATTTTCTCTTTTTCACTTCTTTTGGTGCATACTTTTGGTTTTCCAAATGCATTTTCTCATCACATAAACATTTATATTCCTGAGATTGCTTTGTAATGCAATGACATGCTTCTGACTCCCCAGGCACTCCACATTTTCCTTCACTGAAGCAAGATGCTCCCTGTGTTAACATTTCTGAGACAAGTACACTACGAAGTGGAGCGATTTATGTTCCACAAGTATCAAGCAGAACAACCTCAAGGGTGAGACACTTCTCACTCTGCATGTAAAATGGATCTACTTTTTATTACTGAATATTTCTCTCCATTATCCTTATTTCATTCTTTGTGTAGTTATGGTAAATTACTTTGATGCAAATTTTCTCTCTTCTACTGTCAAGAGTTGTGGTAATTGTGATATCACTTTTCTCCATGAATCCCTAATGGTTGGAGCACAAGATTCTTCTGTTTAGTTCAAGCAATTGGAGCACAAGCTTCTTCTCTTTAGTTCGAGAAAATTTTCATGAGTATATGTTATAATTGAAGGGATTTTTTCTTTATTGTTGTTGATGGAAGTTCTGGAAAGTTCATTTAGGAGCATATTGTTCTATGGGTATCTTTTAGTTTTCCCAAGGGGTAGTGATCAATAAATCGTATTTCCTATTTTTGTTAAGTTCATTGTTTTACAATGCTTTAGGGAAATTCTAGTTCTCCAATTTCACGAATCAATGCTAGTCCACGAAGGTCTAACACTACTTCTTGTTCAAGTGGGTCAAATACCTACTCTCAAGGTAGAGCATCTTCAAGGCAGACTGGAAATCTGAAATTGCAACCTTTAACGTCTTCTAGCAGGCTAGCTACTTCTAGCCAAAGGTCTTCCACACCTCTAGAAAAATCCTCAACGACAACGTTACGAAGGTCTAACCAACTGTAACACCCCTTTGGGTCATTCTCATATATGTAACTCTTATAAAGTAAAGAAATAAAAAATAAAATTATTCTTTGAACAACCCAAGATTGCCTTTTAAAGTTACCATGTATATTCATGTCAAGATTAGATTATTTTATTTTATTTGATCTATAAAGCTAACCCCCGATACAACCTAGCTCGATGACCATAACATTTTGAATTGGGTTTTGGTTTTTATAACCTACTATATAACTCAATGTCAATATCCATTAAATTAACTCAGTAGTGGAATAACCTTCTCAAGCTTCATTCTACATTTGACACCTAGGCTGACCTACATTATCGATTTCATTGAGGATCAACTTTTTAGCTTAAATGACTTACATATGGCAACAAACCATCGAGATCTTAGGGCCTTCACTTCAGGCTTCAAATCCTGATGGTAACCGCCCACCTGCCCACCTGTTGAAGATATATATATATATATATATATATATATATATATATATATATATATATATATTATATATATATATATATATATATATATATATACAATCATGTGAAATGATCCCTCTAGTGTAACCAATCCAACAAATAGCTACTTACTTGAATCCTGCTCACACTTTCCTTGAGAAAGCAATAAAAACAAAAGATAGGCAACTCCAAGTGTCCACTGAACATGTGCTTATGATCCATAAATACAAGAAAATTCATTCTCCCAGATGACTGTAGAAAATTGTCAATAGTGTTGCCAATAATCTGGAACATTACCATGTCTTGAAAGTCAGTAGAAATACAAGGACACCCTTCATTTTCCAATCCAAAATTTGTGTCAGGATGAAAGAAGAAAATATGTTCATCAAGTTTTTCATTCGCATCAGGAGAAAGGGAAGTTTGTTCTTGAAAATATGCATTTGAGGCGACCATATTATCAAGGGTGAAAATGTGCACATCCATAGGATCCAAGACAAACTTCTCTTCTTCAACAGACCCTTCATTTTTTTTTAACCTGGAGGAAAATCATCATGTGCAAGAGGCTCTAAAACAACCTCTTCTTTTTCACTTCTCTCTTCTTAATAATCTGCTTGCAATGTTTGATGATTATTTTCTCCCATAATTACATTGTCTGAAACCGCCACACATGCCATTTCAAAATTATGATTTGCACGAATCTACCCTTGAAATATTGCTTCAGAAAATGGATGAGTTGGAGAGACATATGAGTGGTGAATTTCTAGAGATCCTTGTTCATGCATTTCATCAGAAAACCTCATCTTGGTCTTTAAAAACCTGATCTTGAAATAAAAACCCAAAGAAAGAACAATTTGATTGACTATCCTCATCCTTTTCTTGGTGATTTGAAAACTGTTGAATATGTTCATCAATCTCAAGAGAACAAACATGTTGTACATATTATTGAAATCAGAAGATGGAAAATAACTATCATCATTAAAATCTTGTTCAATTTCATTTTCAACAATAGAGGGAAAAAAATCTTGTTGACAAGATAAGTCAGTTGACTGAATTGCTTGATTGTATGAAGTATAAGAAGGCAGTTGTATATCCTTATCTAACTTAATAGAAGAATCAAAAACATCTTCAATAGGTTGCTGATTTATTTCATTTACAGTCAAAGGATAAACATCTGTTGGCTGGAAATTCTCATAATTGATTTCTAACCTCTCATCTTGATGCAAAGATAACTCAAACAGAGCCTCGTCAATCTCATCATTCATTAGATCTTTATCATCAATATCAATCCCTATGAGCTGAAAAAGGTCCTCAAACTTTCCACATAAATTTTCTATCAACAATGAAGAAGGGTAATGCGGCTTATAATTGTCACAAAATTCTATATGAAAACCTTTAAGTGAACATAGACTGGCAGCAGGCAATCCCTCATACCATGGCCTGGAATTATCCTCTAAGGTTGTCGTTAACATCTTCATCAAAGAATCCTCAAGAAACTGCAAGCCTAGCTTGTGTATATGGATAAGAAATTTAATCAAATGTATAGAAGCATTGTCATATTTTATATCACAGACCCTAGGCAGATTTGTTTGCTGATATACTTTAGGTATCATAGTTGGAAAACTTGGAATATGTGCTCTGTTCATAGGAGCATACCTTAAATATATAGAACTCATATTGATTCCTGGATCCTGCTACTAGTGGAGTCTTTAAATCGGATTGAAAATTTATTGGAGTTGCCAGGTGAATATTTCAGCCTTCATATGTGTCCAACCGTTGTCCACCATCATCAAATCAGATCTAAAATATGATGATATTTTCTGGGGAATATGAAACTATTTGCTCCCCGACAACAACGTCAAAATGTTAGCACTCCTTAGTTTCCCAAGGCTAAGAAAGGAAACCAAAGAGGTAACCTCATACCAACATTTGACTTAGTAGCTAGTCGTACCAAATCAAAGAGGGACCTCTCTAAAACAACCTAACAACCAATGAAAATGACTAGTGGAAATTAAGGATTTAGGCTAGGTATCATTTCAGTAGGGTTTGATTAGGGTTTGTTGGATAGAGAGCACTACGTTTAGGAACTAGGTCAAGTAATTCTAAAGGTCAGTTGTAGTCATAAGATGGGGCAAGGTAGGTGCAATCAATGGCACACATTGGTTTGTCGTTGTAGTGTTGTGAGGAGAATATGGTAGGAGTTAAGTGAGCAAAAGCATGAATTCACCTATCTAGAAGGAAAACATTGAATGCTAATCCCAAACAAAATAGAGCATTAAAATGATTAGTTTTGTTTAAAAAGTATGAGATAAAGAATAAGAAGAAAGTAGATTGCTGCTAATAATCAAATATATAATAAAGCATAGGAAAAATAGAGTCACTGACCACAACACAAAAATCCCATAAAAATAGATGCAACTATCTATTATATTTCTGCAAATAGTCAAATACACTAGACCAAGAGCCAGAGCCTCAAGTATCCAACCTTTGATTACATTAAATTTCAGCCTTGTATAGGAGATGATATCGAATTCATCCTAAGTAGGTCGAATTCTATCTTCAAAAAGTCAACTAAGAAGGTACATGCACCTATCCTATCTCTGCTAAGATCTAGGAGGAGTTAGAACAAACTTTCCTCCTTTTAGCTAATTGGTCCTATCTCTAAAAGAGTATCCAATGTTCAATTTAAACATAGTATGTTTACCTTTACAATGCAATCAAAACATATAATTTAACATTTACATTAACGTTGTTACACTTTAACCTTTTACATGTAGTAAAAAAAAGCATTGCTCACACAGAAACGCAACAAATTCTCGAGAAGCACAGTGAAAACATAGGGGTAAAAGACAAACTGATATATATTTAACCATAATACGTTTTACAAAACTAGGAGAGGTTTTTGTATATAAGGTTGTTTTAGAGAAAAACCTCTCTTAGTTATTTGAAATTAGTTCCCATATTCTCAAAATTAGTGCCACAAAATAATTACTAAAACAACCAGGAAAATTTGGAGAATTTGATTTTCTGAAATAGGCCTTCAATAGACTTGAATATCTCCCAATATATGATACCTGTGTAGAAACAAAAGTAGTTTATTTGTATTAAGTCTGTCCTTAAGAAAAACCTCTTTTTTTTTCCAAAATTCATCTTCGTTTTGGTAGAAATCTCTTTTGAAAATAATGACCAAAAAGAGAGTCAAAAGCACAATGACTCTCTTGTAGCAACTTGTATTTTGGGAATATCTCCCAGATAATAAAGTATATTCAAAAAATTGGAGAGGTTATTGTTTTTGGCTATTTTATGAACAAAAAAATCCTCCATTTTTCCAAAATACATCCCATTTGTTCATAATCCAAGCTTGAAGT
The DNA here is from genome assembly GCA_000404065.3 of Pinus taeda. Lineage (NCBI taxonomy): Eukaryota > Viridiplantae > Streptophyta > Pinopsida > Pinales > Pinaceae > Pinus > Pinus taeda. Next base: position 21,369 of record APFE030623951.1, read on the forward strand.
CGGTGCGGCAAATAGTTGATGCGTTTCTGTAGGATAGCAACACATAGCTAAAAACACAACAACTTGAGGGGAGGGAATGAAGGGGAAGGAGGATGGGATAATTTATGAGAAAACTAAGGAGGGTAGTGATATGTGTGATGAAGGCAATGGAAACTCTATAATTTCTCAAATTGAGTGAGGAAAGAGGGCTGAAAAGGGGAAAACATAGTCCTAAGCCAAAAGTGCAGCGACTAGCTAGGTATATGGAGGAAAATGATGAAAGAAGTGGATTTGAGTGTGGAGAATGATGGAGGAATGTTTGATGAGGCAAATTAAGGCTGTGTAGACTCAGTAACAAGGGTATTTCATCTCAAAAGGAGCAAAATATCATGAAAATGTGAAAACGCAGCAGAAACACATCGACAAACCCTAGGGATAGATTTCAATCAGTTTCTTGAGAAGAAATATTGCATGGATGGTTTGTGGAGATTTAATTACTGGTTTAAAGAGGTCTTGAAACATGTGTGATGAAAATTGAATTTTCTTGCCCTCCCCTGATCTCCAAATGAAAAGTGCGGCGACTACCTCCAGAAGCACAACAAATAGTTGAGAAGAGAAGTGGTGGTGAAATTTGGGATTCTGATGGCTATGAAAGGTATAAAACTGGTATAGAGGAGCTTTTGGATCTTGTGGAAGGATACAATGAAGTTTTGAAATTATTTTATGCTCCTTTATAGCTTAGAAACTCAATTTTGGCTTGACAGTGGGATGACATCATGTGTACTTTGACATAATAACTTGGTGATGTGATTTGTATCGCAACATCATTTCTTCAATAGGAAATGTTTTTTTGATTCACTTTATTCCCTAATTGCTAACTCCCATGATGATGACCAAAATGGATCACATGACTCCCTTGTTTGATATTGATGACTGATATAATGATGACAATCAATGTATATCCTAGACCATGACCTATATGGTGACCCACTAACTCTTTTGATGACCTATTATAGGAAATGATGACATCACCATGATGGGTAACCTTGAACAAGTGGAGGGAGTAGCATGACACCTAGACAAATGACTTTGGGACCTTTTGACAACTAGGAGAGATTCGAAATTAAGCTTCGATGTGGTTAAGGGATGTGAATTTTGATCCTGGAGACATTCTGGTAAGATTCGATGTGGTTTCCTTATATACTAATATCCCCATCAAACAAGCCTTGGATGTCATCTTTCGCCTTGTTGATCCCAACACAACTAGATTAGTCTGTAGGTTTTAACCTCGTACAGAAATAACACAACCCAACATTCTCCCACTTGTTGTTTTCTTTCCACAGGGGGCCACAAGAGATCTTAGTCATTTTCCCAACCCTGAAATGCCCATTGTCTCTCTACACCAAGAGAACTTCTCAGAGCTCATATATTTTGTCAATGCATCTGTAGTATTCTTCAAAGTGTCCATCTTTACCAACAACACCTTTTTGTCTTCTATCATATCCCTCAAAAAATGATACTGAACATCAATGTGCTTTGTATTTGAATGATATGCAGGGTTCTTTGCCAAGAAAATTGCACTATGGCTGTCATAGTATATCCTTATAGCTTCCTGTGCTAACCCCATACTTGAACACAATCTCTGCAACCAAACTACTTCCTTGCTTGCATGAGT
>APFE030623952.1:0-12258 GCA_000404065.3 Pinus taeda
ATAATTTTTATGTTTATAAATGTTTTCAAAGATGTTTTTGATTTCTTATTAGAATTTGTTGAATTTAAATGGTTCATAATGCATTTTTAAATATACAAATGGATTTAACACCATGAAAGGGCACTTTATTTCTACATATTACAACACTAAATGTAAGATTCTAAAATGTCCCTATAAAATTTCTGCCAAAACTAATCAAAATAATTGCCTGGAAAAGTGCAAAAATGTCCAATGTTTAAGTTGCTATGTTATATATAATGAATTGCAATAAATGAAGGGCACATTTTAATAGAAATAATGAAGAGCATAACTTTGCACATAGCTTAGATTTTGCTTAATTCATTGATTAAGACCATTGATTTGCTTCAAAACTCCATGGAAAATACAAGTTACACTTCAAATAAAAATCTAGTATGATTGTTTTGAATTAGATGTTTATTTAAGATGCATTTAATAGGTTCATGTCTTAGAAGGAAAATAATGGGTTTCATCTCTATCCTTCTTCCTTGTGTATCATCAGATACCTTCTATTAAATGTTCATTTATGTATTCCATTAATCCCCTCTACATGTCCATCCACCAACTTGTCATCTCCCGCAAAGAAATCGATGTTTTGTTACTTGTCTTTTGATTTACATGTACATTTTGTGATTCGTCCATGTATCAATCTTTTGCCCAGGTCCCTAATAACTAGCTATTCTCCTATATAATCTTATAATGGCTATCAATTGGGATATCATTGCCACAAACATCAAACTCATGAATATTACATTCTACCATAGTGCAAATATCCATTTAAATAGTGAAGCAATAGTGAAATAAAAAAAAAAAATGCGATTTCAATGTTTTTTTAGCTATCCATTGTAGGTACTTAAGACTTGCAAAATCACATGAATTTGGGTCATGTTTTCCAATCATCCACTAAATTTTTCTACATTATCTTTTTATCGCAATGGATTTTTGAATGTCTCCAATGTTTACCTATCCAAATTAATTATTGAAATATTAATTCTACCAATCAAGATGTCCAAAACATGGGCATTGATGTTCTCCCTAGTGCTTAATTTTATGAATATGGCATTGGCACTCTAAGAGATGTCAAGCATCATGCCTACATAAACATCCTCGCTTTCCCAACTAATTTTCCTTCTTCCTCTTAATTTTTTCATTGATAATCTCCTCCCACAGTGCATCGAAATATTTGCACACTTACTTATTCCCTTCAATGTCCTACAAGTCCAACCACCCTACACAAGGAATGAAATGTGTAATATCAAAAGTATTAATTACAATGCAAATCTCACATGAGTTTCCCCAATCCTCTAATGTCCATGACCTTAGCTACTAAGGAACATAGAAAAGAGTAAACAAAGTAACATGAGGAGTTGGGCTTAGTGGCTGCACCACTAGTGACATATCTTCATCCATGCAATAACCCATCATCCCTAGTTCTTCGCTTCCATTTACAACTTAGAGAAAACCCCAAACCAATATATCTTGCTTGAATATTAATAGAGCTTGTGTTTTTATAGTTCAGTTTTTTTTTTTTCATTAAAAATTCGTGCCTTAGAGCTACTCTTATAACATTGTCCATATCGACAACATATCAAATGTTTGATAATTTTTGCAATCACATGCAAAAGAGTCATCCATATGTCTTAGTAAGGGTTAAACAATAATTGAAAATTAAGCGCAAGAATATTTGTAACTTGACCTAAATAAACGTAACCTTATGTGTCATCTTGAGAAACCTAACACCATTGTCCTATGTAGAATTCAGTCCAATTGTGGAGGAATGTATCTAGTGTTGGAGTAATCATTGAATTTGGAAAGCCTATAGATACAATTGGCAACCTCCAAACATCACATGGAGTAAAAAATGTGAGAATGGAAAATATGCATCTCTTTGGAAACATTGACAAATTTCTCAAATTCTCTTTGTGCTCAAGATGATGTCATAGTGGTGAAGCTCATTTCTAAAATGAATGACAACACAATGGCACTAATATGCTCTATGTTTATGAAAATGGCATGCTCCATCTTAATAATCGTGGAAAGGTAAGAGAGAATGAAAATTTGTAAATTTCGAGTAGAAAGCCCTTAGTAAGCATATCATGATTACGTGGTGGGAAATGTTGCAACATATATCACCAATGATGACCTTAACGTTCTGATCCCATTCCCCATTTTAAGTGAGTGGAATTTTCTAAGTGGAAAATTTCATGTTTTTCTCACACTACAAAATGTTGTCTTTGGCATATACTCGTCACTTTTATCACTACAACTTTAATGCATCATATAAAATATGTCAGATCACTTACACTATATGAGGAAGCAAGTGGAGATCCAATGTTAAAATAGATTAAAAAAATTAGAGAATGCAAGTGGAATCAAATGTCAAGATATATAAAACTTTAGAGAAGTCTAGAAAATGCACCCACTTTATTGATAACCCTAGGAAACAAAATTAGCAACATGTCGACAACAATGGTGGATGAAGATAAAAAAAAAAACTTATTCAAGAAGGGGTTTTCGTATAATACCCCTAGTTTGATCCTAGTTGTAAATGCATATGTAAATATGTTTTATTTAGGCTAGTGCGCTAGTATGGTTTGAGGCTAGAGAGCTTGTGAAGACTAATGTTGGAGAACCTAGCAATGTAAAATGTACATACACTCGCATATATTAATAAAATTTTCCTACGCAGCTACAAAACACTAGACAAAAATAATATGAGTGACTAAGACTCCAAGAGAAATGGTTTTAACCTAAACTAAGAAATGGTTTTAACCTAAAACCATAACCTTACACTAATCCAAGAACAATTTATGGAAATATATTTCCAGCTAACAAATCCAACCTATAAGTAGCCTTCAAAGAACTAGATCTTTAAAAAAATTGCAAGCTTCTAAATTTCTATCAAGTTTCTTTTCCCACATTATTGCTCACTGATAAGTGTAAGGATTGGTTAGCATAAAATTTGAGAACCTTAAGCTCGACATCTCACTATTTCCATAATACAAAGTTGTGTGTCACTCGAGATGTTACATTATTAGCAATACAAAACTTTGTATTGCACCCAAAAATAACATTTATTTGTGACAAGAGCCATATATCATTCCAAAAGGTTTACATCCCTACAATGGAGTGAGAAACAACTCCCTTCCTTACTTTATCATCACGAATGTGAATTTATCAATAATGTTCCACTACCAAGTTTGTTCTTGTGGTGGATTGCAAAGACTCTCCCTCATCACCATCAATTCCAATTTTTCGTGTGATAAATATTAATTATCATGGAATATGGTGCATATATGGTGTTATAGATAACATAGATCGCTAAAAAATGAGATAAAGATAATGAATCAAGAGGGCTAGAGGTTCTTGGAAAATTGAGCTTGATTACACCAACATGAAGGCCTTTATTTGGCTCTTAGATGTTAATCCTATAGCACTCAAAATCATGTGCCAATCCTCAAAATTGTCAACCATAACATTGTTACATATGGTATCATTCCCACTCTAGAATATCCCATGCAGGGTATCATTCCCATGTCAAATTCATATTTGTATTCACCCCATTAAATAGTTGAAAAACTTTGATTATCTATGGATGTAACCAACATTCAATCACTAGAGGAAATTTCCTCTAAACAACGAGAGTGTTCCCATAAATTTGATTTCCCATGCTAATCTTTACCAAGCTAGCAAAGGCATGCACCCAAAGTCATTTACACCTCAGTTTCTTTCTCAAGCTCAAATATGAGCTTAGCCTGGAGCATAGTTTACTGTCGAGGCTACAAAGTAAATAAATTATGGCACCAAGTGTTATCATTCTATAGTTTTGAGGTTGTCAAAATAAATACATTAGACAACATCAAAACCACTTTTGAAGCTGGGATCTAGCCCTGCCAGCTTCATAGAGGGATCTCTCTTTATGATTTAGCTTGGTTTTTAAGTTGATTTTATGCTAGTTATGATTATGCTTGGTTGTTTGTTTGAATTTGTTTGATTGGTTGGTTGGTTGAACTGATCAAAATACTTTCTTTCCATTGGGCTATGGAGTCAAATTAAGTTGGATGCTGGATCAAAAGTTCAAAGGAGTAATCACAAGGCAAGCTAGTTACATTTACTGGATCTTTAAATTGAATTATGGAATGGAGAAAAGAGGTGATTCAGTAGTGATTGAAAAGAATTTAAAAATTTCTCAATTAGACTTCAGAAGAAAACATACAGATTGTAAACACAATCCAAATAAGGTGCTCAATAACATATCTTATTTTTCACATCTCCTATTTTACAATTAGATTTCAGATCATAAACAGACAGAGAATAACAATGGAAACACAATTACAGTAAGAAAAACATCACCAGTATATCGCAACACAAGTCTCCTACGAAGAGTCTTTTTATTAATGATGTTCCAACAACATGGAAAAGTACAATGCTTTGATAAAAGGAGTTACAATGATCAAGGGCCGATGCTCAATACTTTGACTGAATGAAGTATTTAAACAAAATTTACAAAACCTATTACTATAAATGCCTCATTGACATGGCATTCTATTATTAACTTCAGACCAACAGAAATGAAATAATGCGACCACAAGAGGTGAATTGGCAAAGTGATTTGGACATCGGGCACTGCTTTGGTGGAGAGCAGTTGCTAAGTGACCTCTATTTGTGTGTTGCGCTTGTGAAGCTAACCCTTTCTTTAATCCTAGAATTCACACAGTTTATCCCACCATTCTTCATCTGGAATGGAAATTTTTGTTACTCTACGGTAGATCTCATCTACCTCCTTATATTGAGAGAATGTGGGTTTTACTACAAAAATGTGTTTTATCTCATGCTGAATGAAACTCATATTACCGATAGCTTCATAAAAACTTCTCCCTATCATGGCACCTTTGATGTGGGAAGACTTGGTCGTATCCTTTGAAATGTCTTTGAGCTTCTTCATATAATCTTCCCTAGTCATCGGCTTGTCATTGACTACAAATAAAGAAGGCACGCACTTATTATTTAATGCTTCTATTTTGGTGAAAAACCTGTTAACTGCTACCTCCAAAGTGTGACATTTCTCTGTTAGCTGCACAACCAAGTTCTTCTTTGTCAGAACTTTATTTACTTATAAGTTATTTCTATTCCGTCATCTACTCCTAGATCATCCAATTCATATTTGTTTTTAGAGTTGATAAATTTGATGATGCGGTTGGTTGTGGTAGGCATTTCTCCCAATTCATTGTTGATAGTGGAAATGACCCGCTTGGCTTTCTCCATCAACTCTTTCTGCTCAAATATAATCTAGATACAAGGCTAGATTTCATCCATTGCCTTAATGATGTTGTTCCATATAATTTCTTTGACTTGGGCCAATGTGTGGCCAATGGAGGACTCAGTTGCTGATTTCCTCCATAATTCTATTTGGTTTTGAGCTCTCTGTAGCTCTTCTGCACAGAAAGTCTCATTCTTTGTCTTTCGATCTTAAAGAAGATTGACTTCAGCCTGCAATATTTTGATTTCTTAAGTCTCGAGAGACTTGTTTTGCACTGCATTTGCCAACTGATCTACAAAAACCCCTGTTTTTGTTGTAGAAGATGTAGCTATAGGAATTGCTTTGATAGGGAGTGCTTCCAAAGGGACAACAACCATTTTGGAAGCTTTCTCTTTTTTTTATTATCTTTTCCATCTCTATCTCCATTTGCTTCAACTTTGCACTTTCCTCCATGATGAGATTCATCATATTTGCCTTTTGTGTCTTTGTTTCTTTATTGTCCTTGGCTAAAGGATCTTCTGTGGCTGGTAACTTCAACTGTTTCCTTAATGCTGCTATGTTTGTATTCTCTTTCCTCATGAGCTCTTCTACAACATCGATATTTGCAGGATCATAACCTACTTTGATCACCAAGTCCTCCAAAGCTTTGATCCTTGTGTCTTTGGCAAGTGCAGAGACCTTCTCCCTCTTCAATTGTGATTGAACATTGGCCAATGTAACTTGCAATTTAGACAAACTCATAGCAGTGTTAGTGAGAGTAGATGAAATCATCTGCCCAGTCTACTTGTGCATCTCCATTTGGTCAATGGGATGTATGCCTTTCACATCAAATTAAAATGATGTCTTCTTGTAGTCTAATGCTACATTAGGTTGGGTAATCTGTGCTTGGAAGAATGCCATTTTCATTTTACCTTTCTCTAAATCAAAGGTTGAAAACAACCTGCTTTGAGAACTGGAAGTTTGCTTCTAGAACTGAGTGTATGTGTTGATCTTCAAGGCCTCATTCCTCACTTTAATCTCCTTGAAAATGTCAAATATACTCTTTTCTGTCTCCCCTATGGTAGATGTGTTAGTCTGCATAATCTGTTGTTGATCTTGTGAAGTTGTGGAGGTAGTGGGAGAAAGGGTAGTCTGATCACCCACTAATGAGGAAAAAATTAGTTCTTTAGTAGTGATAATGTTCTCTTTCTATGAATCCTTGTGTAGGCCTAGTTTAGAATGCAGCTTGGCCTTCTTTTTGTACATGATTTTAAAGCCTTCACTAGAAATCTCAGTCAGTGAAGGTGACTTCTTCCCTGCTCCTCTTTGTTGTTTTCTCCTTTGCGATAAGAGTCTGTACTGTTGAAGATGACACCAACTTTTCCTTTGCCTCTTGTAGGATGTTCTTAGTCCATTCTAACTGGTTTTTATACTTTTCAATCTCTGGTCTGGTTGTGTGGAAATAAGCAGTAGACTTGTTTTCTACCCTCAACTTGGAGATGAACCCCAATGGATTATATGACCAGGTGAAACTGAGGCTGAAATGCATCTCTTTCAATAGTTTATTTTCCTCTTCCCCTGCTACCCTGTTCTTGCAAATGAAAGGCCCTATTTGAGTTTTGATTTTGAATTGGGATTTCTTCTCGGTAGCTACAAAGTGGATCTCATCCATATTGAGCATTTTCCTGATGTATTCTAGAGCAAAAATCCTCATTTGGAGGAATTTTGGCAGCTTGTAAGGGGCAAGCTCACACCAAAATACCCTCAGCTCTATGTAATTCTGATAAAGGTACCAATTCCCTATCTGGACTTGGTCTAATAGCTGCAAAACTTTCCTAATTTGTTCATTGATCCTTGGCTCTGTCCTGTTTCTTAGGAGACCGTGTGCTGGATGTACAAACATCTCTATGAACTACTTGTATGAAAATTCCTTTTGTTCCTTCATTACCAGCGTAGTCTAGAAGATGAATGACTGTTGATTTCCTTCTACATCCAATTTTTGTAAGGGAAGCTTGAGGTTGTCTCCCTGAAAATATAGAAACATATAAAGTAACACAAAAGCATATTTGAATACTTCCTTAGTTTGGAATTTGATAAACTGCTCATGGATAGAATCTGCAAGAAATTGGTTGAAGTTAAACAAGATGGAAGGCTTGGAATCTATAGAGAAAATGGAAAGAAATCCTATAATTTCCTCATCTACCCACTGATCTGAGTAATAGCCAAGGAGGTAGGAGATGACTGTGATGATTTTCTTAGCTCTCTCAGGGAAAATGGAGGATGGATAGGGAGGATTTTTCTTGCGTAATGGGGCATCTTCAGTCAAGAAAAGTTCAAGGGTTTTGGCTCTTCTAGGAAAGTCCATCTTTCGATACAACTCAACCAGTGCTTCATGGGAAAAAGGAGTGGCATCATCTATTGTAGGGGCTTGCGTCATTTGGTCTATAGCTTGAGGAGTGATAGTGAACAAAATTTCTCCACTGGGGGCAATAATAGCTCTTTGGCTGGGTAGATATCAAGCATGACACTTCCTAATGAATTCAGGGGTGTTGTGGGTACGGGGAAAGATATAGTGGGGAAAATTGAACTCCCATAGTTGAATATCATCAGATTTATCAATAAACATGTCGTCAAGCCAACAATACATCTCAAAATGATCAAATTCACGGAGAGTTTCATGAATTTTATAGTCTCTGTCTGCCAAAGGGATGTGGTGAAAATCAATGGGAGGGTGGATCGGAGGACTCATAGGTTCTTCTAGTCCTTTGTCTTTTGGAGGCATGATTGGATAAAGTTAAGGACAATGGTGAAATATGGATTACAGGTTCCTATTCATCTATTATGCTTCGACATCCGCTTGCTTGATACTCTGGATCTCATATAACCCAATCCGCAACAAAAGAGTGGGCCAAGGTTCCTTCTTCTTTCGATGTAGTCTAGCTTTCAATCCTACCGAGATGTGATATGCTACTTCCTGCATGACAAGTACATCCAAGGAAAAATTTGGCAGAACATGCGAAGGCTTCCTCGCACTGGACATTTGGATGAAAGTGTCAGACGGTGAGGCATACCAATCTGCAATGCCTATCAATGCCTCCATTTCTTGCTTTGACAAGCGGGGTGGATCCTGTTTGAATATCATCTTGTACACTGGGGTGACAAAATGATTAGGCAGTCATGTGATTACTCCTCTGAAGATGCATTCAGACAACAACTTGAAATATGTGTTTACAACAGTCTTCACTGGTGACCATGCCCACTCCAAGCCCGGGAACTCCTTTCGGGCACAGACTGCATCTAAGATGTAGGCGGACATGTAAATATCTATATGCATGCCTCCCGGTGACTTTCGAGCCTTAGTTCCTTGCTCCTTCAGCTGATGAGCCAGTATGCTGGACCAGTTACATGGTTTTTCTTCTCTGTCCAGTTGTTCTAGTGCGATCACCCAACTCTGTGGAAAGGTTTCAATGCTTGCTTGGCCATACAATTGACATGCAAATATGACCAAGTATTGGTACGCCTTCCTCAGTATCTTCATCTTGTAGATCTGGTTGGGTGTCATCCTGAATCGAGCTGGCTCCTTTACCCAGTCCTTCAGAATGTCTTTGGAGTTGGCACTGCTGTTGGGTAAGCTGAATGGAGTCTTCACAACAGTCACGGGATTTGACATTTGATACATCTCATCATAATCTCGTGCCTTATAGGTCGCAAGCTTCGTACCACTGGCACTGCTCAGGGTCATAATCTCGGGATCAGTGTGAGAGACGATCCAACGTATCATGTCTGCACATGGGAACGTGGGGTATCTGCATGCAATCCAGTACAAGAAAGACTTGTGAATGTTCACATACACCTGACGGTCTTCGAGGTCTTCCCCCAAAGTGCCTGTAAATGTTACATTGACCTCTTACCACTTTAGTTTGATGTCCTTGTCTAGATACAACTTTGTATCTTCATAGATCAGCAGACTAGAGGACACTCACTCAACTGCAGCTCCAACTGCAATTCCATCAATGTCTTATGATCCCGTTCTCTTGGAAGCCATTGAGATAGATGAACACCTGAAAGATCTGGAAACAAGCAACATGCATGGCAAGAAATCTATCAACAAAAACAAAGCAAATTCGGGGAATGACACAACACATACCTGGAAAACGGATGAGCAAGATTGGGCAATTTATTCTCGGAGGCTAGGTGACTGGCTGCCAGAACTACACAAAAGGCAGTCTGGGTTGTCTGGGAGGCAAGACTGGATGCTGGATCTGTGCAATGCGCAACCCATACTGGTTGTTGGCTACTAGGATTACGCAATGCGTAATTCCAGTTGGGAGTGACTGCAGGCTGAGTGACTGCATTGCACAATTTTTTGGGCCAGCAGTCACTGTCCCTAAAAAATGTGCAAAAGAGTCCTGGAGGATAGTGTTGGGTAGAAATGTGCATTTTTCGGGAGGAAGGCAGAGCCTTCCTTCCCCAGATTGCGCAATGTTGTTTGAGTGAAGGCAAACTCTGGGCCAAGGTTGTCCTGACTCGCCGATGGGAAACTGAAAGAAAATAAGACAGTGAATGCATAACGAGACTAAGTGATAGCATAAGTGATTGACAGTGCATGCAAACATGAATGAAAGATTCAGAAAACAGATCAACATGCATGTGGGTGAAGCGATTCGTTGGATTGACGAACGTTCGTGCAAAACAGTTTCATGCATGCGACATTAGCGAGATAGAAACTAAAACTGAAATAGAGCTAGAACAAGATAGTATACATGTAAACAACAATAAGAATTCAAAGAAATCAAGCAAACAACAATTACACAAGCGAATACACAAAAAGCGCCAGAAATGCTGAAAAAGACAAGTTGAGGCCACTTACTCGTGAATAACTAAGCCAAATGTGTCAAAGAGTCATGGATGTGCTGTGGGATGTTAGAACTCCAAGATCGATGTGAAAGAATGAGCTTTGATGCGTCGAATAAATAAGTTTGGACTCATGACGCGTATGCCACAAATCTGGGAAAAAAACGACATTTGGAGGGAATTTTCTAAAACAACTTTGCATGTAACCCGTGACTGTTAAAAATAGCTCCCTGAATCATGGGATGCCTTTTGCATGTTGCCTTTTTCTATTCCAGGAAAAATAAAGTCATGCATGGATGCAAGTCAAGTTTCCTTAGTCCCTGGTGGAAGTGGTCAACCAGACTGCTCATGCATGCAGCTGCTCAACTGCTTGAGACAAATGTGCATTTCTCGCTGTGAGATGGGCTGATTGCCCAGGAGGTTTGCACAATTTCTGGGCAGAGCAATTGACTGCTGCTCAGATTTGTGCGAATTCTGGGCTGAGCAGCCCTGCTAGGGAAAATTGCGCAATTCCTGCTGGGAGTGTTGACTAGTAGAATTGCGCATTCTTGGAGCCTAACAGGATGCCAGGCAGGATTGTACAATTTCTAGAGGGAAGGATGGTTGCCCTCCAGAAATGCACAATTTCTTTAGGAAGCTTCTTAGCCTACAACTGGATCGAGTTTGGGTGAACAACCTATGAGGGAAATGGATCAAGCTATGATCGACAGGCTGTCTTTGTGCAAGCAAAAAATTGAACCTTGTGTACTTGACGAAGCAAGAGAAGGTGATGTGAAAGGTTGGTAGGGAGGCTGCAAAACGAGGCTAAGGAAAAATTTTGGAGGGTGGTTGTAGCTACTACAAAACTTGGCGACACATTGGTAGAACTCCAACTCTCTAGACGGACATTGCTCATGAAAATCAAGTCTAACACCCCTTGAAGTATTGTTTAGTTCTTAGCTCATCTTGGTTTCACACTAGCTTGATTGTAAGATGTAGTATCTACCAAGCCCTTGGTTGATTGACACACATTCCAAATCAAGGAAACACAGTTGTTTCGATTGGGGTTGAGGGGTATATAGGTGCACAAGCAGCATAGTCGTCAAAGTCTTAGTTTCATCTCTGGTGTTGCTCCACTGCGAGCAGACCTGGACAATACCTTGGTGGAGTCAATAGGAACACAAGCATGGCTTTGTTGCCAATGAGCCTGGTCAGTACCCCGATGGAGTTACTTGAATCACGTACCTATGCAGGAAGCCTTTCTCTTCTTTTGCCTTATTCATCTTTCATTTTGAATTTTTTGAATTTTTTGAAATTTTCATTTTCAACTGTGCATAACACTTATTCATTTTAGAGGCGGAAGAGGGATCCCAACTTATTGAAAGTAGAAGAGGATGTTCTAGTAGAGAATTAGTTTATTGTATCTCTAACGTGCCTGTTAAAGTTTTCCACCTCACCTTACTCTACTTGACTGAGTTGACATGGGTTAACCCAAAAAAACCGACTAGAGAAGGTGACACTAGTTAGCGCGCAAGCATTGTGTTTTCACCAAGGTTCACTTTGAACAGTATGTATTTTCCTTCGACGTATCATGGACTAAAAGTAACAAGCTCTTCATATAGAGGTAAGATGATAGATAACCAAGTAGTGATAGTTGTACAGGCCCTCCTGTACTTCACCCAACTTATTTCAAGAGTCATACGTGGTTTCATGCAAAACTAACCAATGAACAAAACGAGTGAACTAAATGAAACAAGTGAACTAACAAACAACAAAGAAAAGCAAGAGCAGAAGCAAAAGTGAAGGAAAAATGAGTAAGCAAACAATCAAGCAAACAAACAAACAAACAAAACAAGTAAGAAAACAAGCATGCAAGCAATGTAATTGAAAGCAAAGACTACTCCTACTCCTACATTAATGGTACATGGGCTTGATCACGTGAAGTGATATTTCCAATGCAGCCACCGATGCATTGGTTGACCCATGTTGGTGAAGGATTCATTCGTGAGAAACCTAGTTGTGTGAACCTGTTGAAAATGCAACAAGATGATGGAGCTTAGTGGAAAGGAGTCGCCTTCACTAAGTGGGCCCGCAGGCAAATTATGGCACAAAGTCTATTTTTAGACATATGGATCATGGTCTATGAGTTGCAGGATGCTGTTTATGGA
>APFE030623953.1:0-13697 GCA_000404065.3 Pinus taeda
GAAATTTTACTTGGGAGCATGATAGTTCTTGCACCTTAGGCTCAAAAGAAGAGTTGGAAAACTCACAGAATAGGTTGCATTAAGTATCTACAAGGTGATGAGAAAGAATAATTACCAAATCATTTCTTTGTATGATATTCGAGGTATGTAATCTACCTTCTTATGATGGATTGGGTGATATAAATACTTTTCTTTATGATTATGAGGAACAGGTTCTAGAGAATCAAAGGTTGTTAGCCTTGGATATAGCACTAAGATATACCCTTGCTAGATGGTGGGCTGCACACAAAAATAATATAGAAGGTTGACAGGAATGTCGAAGATTAATGTGGATAAGGTTTGGACATATAGATACGGAAATAAAGATAAAATATGATGGTGAAACTAATCCTAGGAAGCATATCCAGCTATGCACTACAACATGGAAGGAGATTCCACAAAAATAATGGGTACATGGATTCATACATTAGAGACAATCCCTAAGAACTGGTTCCTAGAAATAGAGCTTTGACATGGTACAATAAACTAGAAAGACATGGTTGATGGCTTCATATTAACATTCAACTTTGAGGATGATTGCCCATACATAGATTTGGCCCTTCAGACAGTTAAGAAGAAGATCTTTGAGAATATAACCCCATTGACATGGAAAGAACCTGATTGGGATGTGTAGATAGAAAATGCACTAGAATCCTATAACCTTACTGTAGAAGAAGAAGAAGATCCTCGCAACGTAAACATAGAAGAATCAAAAGGATACCATTATGTAAACGGGCATAAGCTAGAGATACTAGATATAACGAAGCCACTATAGAAAAATAAGGTGAACACGGGATCATAAAAGGAACCTAAGTTTGCAACAATAGGATAATATTGGGATGAAGAGATAGTCAATAAATTTATAGAGTTACTTCATGAACACCAAGAACTGTTTCCCACTAATTTTTTAGAGATGAAGTCTATAATAGGAGATCTAGGAGTCATGAAGATTCCCCTTAAGCTTGATGCAAAGGAAATCAAACAAATACCTTATAGGATGAACCCGAAGTATAAGGAGAAAGTAAATATAGAGCTTGATAAGATGATAGCAACAAGAATTATTGAACCAATAGAAGAATCAGAATGGGTGAGTCCTATGGTGGTGCAAGAAAAGAAAACTCAAGGAGAAATCAGGATCTGTGTTGATTTGAGAAAGTTGAATGATTCATGCTTACATGATCCCTTCCCTACCCCTTTCACAAATGAAGTTCTAGAAAATGTAGGAGGTGAGGAAGCTTACTCATTTATAGATGGATTTTTAGGTTATCATCAAATGAGGATTGCACCTGAAGATTGACATAAGACTAAATTTTCTACAGCATGGGGCTCATATCAATACACATTAATGCCTTTTGGGTTAAAGAATGCCCCTGCTATATTTTATAGAGTGGTGGTTCATATTTTAAGGAATATATCCACAAATTTTTAGAGGTATATTTTGATGATTGGACAACATTTGGGTTGCTAAGCAAACGTATTGGAAGTTTAAGACTTATGCTTGACACATGTAGATAGTATCGGATCTATTTGAACCTAAAGAAGTGCATATTTTGTGTACCATTGGGAATATTGTTCGGACATATTGTTTGTAAGGAAGGAATAATGGTGGACCTTGCTAAGATTTCCATCATTGTGAATTTCCCTCCACCTAAGACAGTAAGACAGCTTCGCACTACATTGGGACATAATGGGTATTACAGAAAATTCATCAAGGCATATGCGTAGATCATTGCACCTATGGAGAAATTGTTGAAGAAGGATGAAATTTTCCAATGGAATGAAGAATGTCAGAAGAGCCTTGACATATTGAAATAAAAAATGGTAGCTACACCTATATTAGTGTTCCTTTATTGGAATAAATAATTCCATGTCCATGTGGATTCCTCTTGTATAGATTTGGGAGTAGTATTGGCACAACCTAGTGCAGGAAAAACTAATCATCCTATAGCTTTTGTAAGTATAAAGTTATCTAAAGAAGAAAATAATTGCACCAATATAGAAAGGGAAGGACTCGCCATCTTGTACGCTTTGTAGAAATTTAGACACTGTTTGTTTGGATCAAACTTTAAAATGTTTATAAATCATTCTGCACTGAAGTATTTGGTTAATAAGCCTGTCTTAGGAGGAAAGATTTGTATATGGTCACTATTATTATAGTAATATGACTTTGAAATTGTTGTTAAACCAAGAAGATTAAATGTTGGACCCGATCATCTATCAATATTGGAAACAGGGGAAGAGCCAACCATCATAGAGGATAATCTCCTTGATTCACAATTATTTGCAATCAGAGTTGTAGATGACCACTTTACAAATATCATTTAGTTTTTGACCACAGGGATGGCTCCTTCAGAGTATACTACGCAACAAAAGAAAGAATTAGTGGTTAAAGTAGCTGGCTTTTCATTAATATGAAAGACATATAATTTTATCAAAATCTCATGGTGGCACAACTAGTGGACACTATGCAAGAAAAGATACTGCGCAGAATATTTTGAGAGCAGGATTTTGGTGGCCTACACTACACAAAGATGGAAATTAATATTGTAGAGCATGTGATATGTGTCAAAGAACATGAAAACCTTCAAGAAGAGATGAAATGCCATTGGTACCACAAGTTATATTGCATGCCTTTGATAAGTGGGTTATTGATTTTATTGGATCCATAAACCCACTTGGAAAAAGGACTTGTGTGAGGTACATAATTACAATAACTGATTACTTGACATGATGGGCCGAAGCACAACCAGTAAGGGCTTGCAGCACAAAGACTGTTGCGAAGTTTATTTTTGAGTATATATTGTCTAGATTTGGATGTCCAATGATTTTGATGAGTAATCAAGGTTCCCACTTCCTGAATAAAACTATTGAAGCATTGAATGAGGAATTCCAAGTTTATCATCAAAAGTGTACCCCTTATCACCCTCAGGCCAATGGAACAGTAGAAGCATTCAATAAGATTTTGGAGAATGCATCGACTAAGGTATGTCACATGTAAAATGTTGACAGTTCAGACACCCTTCAAGTTAGTTTATGGGCAAGAAGTTGTGATGCCCATGGAATACATTGTGCCTAGCTTGAGGATTTCATCTTTTCCATATATGGATGGCCATGATATAATGGAGAAAAGAATGCCACAGTTGATTTCTTTGGAACAAGACAAATTTATAACAAGATTTCATCAGTAGGTACAAAAAGCAAGAGAAAAGGATTGGAATGACAAACATATTAAGCAAAAGAAGTTCCAAGTAGGGAAACTTGTTCTCCTCTATGATAGCAATTTTGATAATGTAGAGGCCTCTACATTATCAATCATATTACTGATCAAGGCACAGTTCAATTAGCGAAGTCAAATGGAGAATTGATCCAAGGAAGAGTAAATGGCAGCATGTTGAAGTTGTACAGGGATAAGCCTGTTCCTATAGCCTCACTCTAAAGAAGAAAGGAGAGAAGTCTCAGTGCCACCTGCAATTGAAATTGGGAAATGGACTATAAACTATGCTACAGAAAAAGAGCTTCAACGTAGGAAGTTACTTCACTACAATCTGGATTATGTCAAAGTACATAGGACCTGTGATGTAAGAAGTATAAAAACATTACAACAAAAATCAGAGGCAAAGCAACTGAGTGACTCGGGATGAGTCACATGTGAGTTTTGGGGGATTATTTGGCACATCCCAACTTGGCCTAGTTACCATCTTCCTCCATTGCTCCCACTCGAACAAGGAACCCTTCTTTTTTGCGAGTTTATCAGCCAAATATACCTTTGGCTCTGATACTAGTTTTTGTAAAATTATATATTATGGAGCAATGGAACACATAAAATATTACAGAAATATAAACACAAAAAATGCATAAAACAAGAGACATAGATATATGTGGTTCACCCAATTTGGGCTACATCCACCTCGAACATCCAGTCCTTGCTTTCTATTATCCAGCAAAATGAAGAAACACAACCTACAGAAGATCCGCTATAATATCCTTTGTTTTCTCCACAGTCTCACCTCTCTGTTTCTCACTTGGAGAATACACATCTATTACACAGCCTCAAATAAAATGCCCTCATACAAAGAGAGGGGTTGCCTTCTAGGGAAAAAAACCATAAACTAAACATAAGTTCTATCGTCAGATCATCTTCCTAATGAACGGCCCAGATTGACTAGAAATTAGTATAATTTTACAAGGCAATTTTACATCTGTTTTTAGCTTTGGGGGCGTTGTCCCTGAGCCCCTGCCGGGGGACCACTAGCCCCCGAACCCCCCGTCCGGGGGGGATCGGCCGCCCCGGACCCCCACGGGGTGGACAAGTCCCCCCCGCACCCCCTCGCGTGGGCAAGTGTACAAACTTCTTGGGGTATACATCCAGTTGAAACAAAGACCTCTAAACAATCATGCTCCATACTTAACAATCTCCCACTTGGAGAATGATTGTAGCAACTCCATCGCTGCTTCATTTGCTGGAAAATGACTCCTCTTTGGACCTGGTTGTTTCTCATGTTCTTCATCATCCTTGAAGACCAATTGAAACTGAGCATATTCTCAGTTTCTCCCTGGTTACAACTTTTGTTAGCATATCTGCAGGATTTTGGATAGTGTGTATCTTTTCTAGCTTCAACTCTCCATCTTCCAACACTGATCGTATGAAGTGGTACTTGAGATGTATGTGTTTAGTCCTAGAATGAAATGCTGAGTTCTTTGCAAGATGAATGGCACTTTGGCTATCACTGTATAACGTGCCCATATCATGCGCTCCTTACCCAATTCACCCATAAACCTTTGTAACCAAATCATTTCTTTACTAGCCTCTGTAGTAGCAACATACTCTGCTTCTATTGTTGAAAGTGCAACAACACTTTGGATTTTTGAAACCCAACTAGCAGTTATTCCACCAACAGTAAATACATATCCTGTAGTGCTCCTCTTGTTATCTCTGTCACCTGCCATATCTGCATCAACATATCCCTGTAGAGAAATGTTTGAACCACCAAAGCATAATTCTTGATTTCTGGTACCTTTCAAATATCTGAGAATCCATTTCACTACCATCCAATGTTCCTTTCCTGGATTGTTCATGTACCTACTTACAACTCCCGCTACATGTGCAATATCAGGCCTTGTGTAGACCATTGCATACATTACGCTTCCAATTGTTGATGCATATGGAACTTTAGACATATAATATGTTATCACTCAGGTTGTTCCCTGCTTCCTATAGGAAATACGGCCGAGGTAACCACTAACCAATCTTTTAGCTGTAGGTCCTAGCCTACTTGCAACCAGAGAGGGCTCTCTCTTTGTGATTTAGCTTTGTTTTGAAGTATTTTAGGCTAGTTATGATGAACGGGGTTTGGTTTTAAGTTTGTTGGATGGTGATCTCAAAAAGAACTGGGATGCGAGTATATAACTGTTTTTTCCATCGGGTAATGGAGTCACTGGACATGTAATCGTTGAAAGAGTTTCTTGGTGAAAAGGTAGTGCTATAGAGCAGGATAGGCAGGCTAGAAACAATTTTCAAATCTGGAAATGATGGAATGAAATCAGGGAATGAAAGGCAATCAAGAATCTTTCATTATACTGGCAAAGGGAAAGTGTATGAATATTGTGCAGGAGCAATTAAGAATTCCTAAACAGTATTAAAAACGAAAGAACTAGTGCAAATATGAGCAGTTAAGAATTCATATTCATGACTAATCCTGAAGAAAACATAATTAATAGCAGAGACTAAACATCGGGTGCATTCAAGCAAATCCTATGCTATTCTTCTTCTCTGTTATCAAGATCATGAAACATACATGGAATTAACAAATATAGAGAACATAAAACACAGTTTAGTATAACTTATTGTTCCTTAGCATGACACAAGAATTCTGTAGCAAGTCCCAGAACATCCAATCCACCTTCAGATCATCCTGACACAGTGAACTTCAATGGCGATTTGTATTAACACAGTCTGATATGTTACAGCGCAGTTCAGAAAGAAGAAATCATCAACCCTCAATACATCTCTTTTACAAGTATATATAAGAGTTTTACAAAATATCCCATAGGGAAATATCTGAATATCAATGTATCCATCTACTTTTGACATAATTAACAACGATTTGTGGAAAAATCGCGCAGCAATAACTGAGGAATTAAAAGCTCTTTACTCGTTGTGGCAGTTGTCCTGTGTGTTGTTGACCCTTTGACTCTGGTAGTTGGTGGGTGACCTTTTCCTTGATATGTTGTGCCATCGTGTTGTCCTGTAGTGCTATCCTGTGCCACCTGTTCTGTGCTTTTGAATATTAGCGTGAATTTTATGCACTGTTAATTTGAATTTTTCTGGTAGCTAAGCCATATAATGTAACTTGCTCATGTGGACCATAAATGAGAAGACAATGAAAACTAATTTAAAATCTGAAGCAGACTTTGCCACCAATCCTCAGTTGGCAATTGATGTTTCCTCAATTTGTATAATGTTTCATTAGCTTCAGTGTAGGTGTAATAGGTCGGCCAAACTGGAAAAAGGTGTCCTACCTCATGCTCTATGTAAAACAAATCCTCTAGTTTGTCATATAAACTCTGCCCTGTGGGAGGGACTGCTTCTTCTGTACTACTGGATGATGCTGTGATTTGATTATGTATGAAGGTAATCAGCCTGTTTGCATATTGTTCCTATTTTAGTAGCCTTCCAGCACTAGTAACCAGGCTGGGTAAACCTTTGGCTTTCAAATTTGCAAGCCTTTGTCTAAAATAATTTACCTCTATTTGCATCTCTTGGCAGTTTCTTTCTATGGTTTGAAAAAAATTCCTCATGGTCAGCACCTTTTTAATTCTCACAACAGTTTCTGTCCTGTTTTGGATGTTCAGTGCTATCATCTAGTCACCAGTATGAGTATTCAAAAAGTAAATCAATCGAGTGGCTTGCTCAGACTTATCTGCTAGTAATGTTCTGTCTTTATGAGTTTCATGCTGAGCTACAACCATCAATTCTATGTGGTCAAAAATGGTTTGTATTCTTGTTTGTTCAGCAAGACATTAACCAATTTTATTCAACAAAATTATTTTTATCTCAGTCACGGTTCTATGGAGGGTGAGGTCTTTCTCCAAGGCCTTTATCTTATTTTCTAGGGCCTTTACTTCCCTGGTTTTCTCGGCCACTGTCATTTTTGACTTATCATAACTAGCCTCAATCTTGGCTATCTTTTCTTTTGTTTCCTTCATCTCTGCCATTTGCAATTCAAGAGCTTTAATCTCTTTCATCATGGCCTCCATGCTTAAGCTAGCCTCTTGCACTGCTGATGTTGTTGGATTTGCTAAAGTTGATGCACCTGCTGTTGAAGTTGAACCTGGAGGAGGTGTTGCTGTAGTAACTGATGTTGGAGGAGCTGTAATTATTGGAGTTGTTACTATTGGAGCAGTTTGGGATGGTTGAGGGGCCAACTCTGGCTGTTTCCCTCATTGAGCTTCCTCCAATGTTTTCTCTGTTTCCATTATCCTTTCATTCATTCTCATAAGTAGACTTACCACATCCTCTACTTCTTATTGTTGTGCTACTTCTGCAGTTTGAGGATGTATGGTGACCGGCAGCTTCATTTGTTTTCTCAATGCTGCTATGTCTTCCTCCTTTTTTCTAATCAAGGCCTGTGTGCCTTTGGGATCTTTGGGATCATGTCCCAACTCTATGATGATCTCCTCCAAGGAT
Organism: Pinus taeda; assembly: GCA_000404065.3. Taxonomy (NCBI): domain Eukaryota; kingdom Viridiplantae; phylum Streptophyta; class Pinopsida; order Pinales; family Pinaceae; genus Pinus; species Pinus taeda. The sequence continues at coordinate 7,727 of APFE030623953.1, forward strand.
TTTATCCTATTATCCTTGGCCAATGATGAGGCCTTTTCGAGCTCTAACTGGGCAGAAGTATTGTATAGAGAGTTCTGCAATTTGTGGGCCAAAAGAGCCTTGTCTACCAATGTAGAATACACCATTTCTCCTGTCTGCTTATGTAACTCAATCTGGTCTAAAGGATGAATATCCTTTGCTAGTACCTCCAGATTGGTTCTGATGTAGTCTGCAGCTAACTGTGGCTGTTGTGTAGTAGGTTTGAAGTGACTGAGTGTCATCTTCCCTGCTTCCATATCATAGGCTGCCATTAGCCTTTGCTGATTTGTCAGAGCCATTCTCATTAACTGGTTGTAAAGTTGACACCTTATAGGCTCGTTTCTAGCTTTAATCTCTGTGAATGCCTTCTTTATATCCCAGCCCCTTTGGGCCTACTGTTTGGAGGATGAAACCTCCCCACCTGGCTGTTTCTCTTGCTCCTGCTGAAAGGAGCTGGCCGATGTTTCCAAAATAGGAGGGATCTGCTCCTCAGAAGTCCCCTCACCCCTGATGTTTCCTATGGTCTCTTCAGTGATTTCCTCCTTGGCATAGGGGTTTAGCCTCTACCTTTTTTCTCCTTGTTGGTCTGTGGATGTCCCTGTGGGTGTCCCATCTGTTCTATCCCTCTGTCTACCTCTTTCCTCATTGTGAGGAGTTTGCAGCACAGGGATTTCAGGTGCTTTTGTTTGCGTTAAAGGGCTTTGTTCTTGACCCTTTTCCGGATTTGAGGATGATTGCTCCTCCATTGTGCTTTTTTGTTCAGAATTCTCAATTTCTTTGCCCTTATCTGCTGATGATATGGCCTCCTTAGCTGGCTGTCTTGAAGTGGCAGTTGATGTGCTTGCTCCCACTGGTTGAGGCTGTGTGAAGGTGACCTGTGCAACATAATCCAGGTCAATCCTTTTCTCAATTTCTTTCATGTCTTTCTCTAATTCTTCTTCTTCAGTGAGCTCTTCACCATCTAAGGTGCCCTCTACCCATTCTGGTTGATTGGCATATTGTTCAATGTGGGGGAGTGGCTGGGGCACATATCTTGAAAGCCTGTGTTTGATTCTTCTAAGGCTTATGAAGTGTTCAGGGTCATATGGTGCCTAGTAGAAGCTCTGTTTCAGCATGAGTTCTTGTCCTAGCATGTTGTCTGCATCTTTCCATGCTTCTTCCCTTTTGTTGAAAATAAAGGGACCCAACTGGTGTCTGATTTTAAGCTGTGCCTTCTTGTTTTTCCCATGGCAATGGGTCAAGTCTGCATTACTGAATTGCTTGAAATATTCCAAGGAAAAAAGTCTCATAGGGACATATCTTGGCAGCTTATAGGGAGATAACGCACACCCATAAATTCTAATTACTGTGTGGTTTTGGTAGAAGTACCAATCACCAATCTTGTAGCCCTTAGAAAGATGCAAGATCCTTTGCATTTCAGCAGTAAGTCTGGTAGGAGGAGTCACCATCAATAAGCAAGTAGCTGGGTAAATGAATAGGTCAATAAACTCACAATATGTGTATGGAGAATGGTGGATTTCATGGAAAACTGAGGTCCAATAAACAACAAATCTCCTCTCTCCCTTTGGGTCTAATCTCCTGAGAGGAACCTTGAAACTATCTAGGTGATAGTAGAGCAGTAGGTGGTATATATAAGAAGTGTATTTAAACACTCTTTCTCTCTCCATCATCATGAATTGTTCATGTATCTTGTTTGCTATGAATGTGGCATAGTCATACATGACAACAGGGGGCTGCCCTGGAGCGAATATGGTTAGGAGAAAAAATACAGTCTCATCCACAAATTCTCTTGTTTTTCATCCTAAAATGTATGAAATCATGTCCACCATGAGCTTGCCTGTTTCATTAAATGAGGCCTGATGATAGGGAGGAGGGTGAACATATTGGCAATGTGGCTCCATAAACAACTAACTAACTCTTGATATTTCTGCCTTAGAGAGCCTTGCACCTTGATCCAACAAGAGTTTCATTGTGAGGGGAACCAGAGTCTGAGGAGGCTCAAAGTTCAGCATTTCATTTATTGCCTGAGGAGTGATATAGAACAGCACAGACCCATCTGGACTAAGAATTGCCCTCAGAGTGGGTTCATAGTGTGCATGGCATAGGTGAATAAAATTAGGTAGCACATTGACTTCTTGAAGGTAATGGAGGGGCATGCTGGATTGCCAAATCCCTAGAACATCAGTGTTATTTCTGTGATTGTGTTTGAATTGGCCCACAACTTTGAGGTGAGAAGTAAGGCCCATCATATCTCTAATCTGAAAGTCTCTGTCTGCTAATAGTAGCCACTCTAAGTCCATGTGTGGAGCATTTAAAGGAGCAATGTTCAAGGCTACTGGAGTCTCCATATCTTATATAGTTGGTATGAATTTGCAATGTGGGTGCAAACAACAAAAGGAAGTGGAATTTAAGCTCAGAGGATATTGACAGAAGTATGAAAATTGACTTTCTTCCCTAAACCAATTTCTGTGTATACAGTTTATGATGAATAGCAAATTTATAGCAGTTTGACTAGGTTTTTCACATAAAATTGTTGAATTACAAGGTCTGTGGACTGAGCGCCGAGAGAAGTGGAGTTGAATTTCGCCCAAAGGGGCACAAGTCTGCAAAGGGAAAGGGAGACTGAGGGTTTCCCTTTAGGAAAATAGGTTGCAATTAATCGGAACAGGGCGCTCGGCTAATTTAGCTCAAAGTTTGAGAGATTTGTGGAGTTTGTGAGTGAATATGGATGAACAGAGTATAGGAATAGCTTGTGTGCAGAGGAGATTAGTTGAAATTTTCAAGTTTGTTGTAAATTAGCAGCTCAAATGAGAAATGCCGGACAGGGAAAGATTGGTAGGAGTGCTAATGGAGATAAAATGCAGGTACCTTCGGCAATTTTGAACAGAGAAGAGAAAAAACAGGGCTTTCGGGTAAAATGTGGATAAATACCTCTTTACAGGGCACTGAGGGCACTTGACAGGTACAAGTCGAGCTATGGAGTGCTGCTGCGGAGCCGAATTGTAGGTTGACCAGTGGTATAAGCTGCAGAAGGTGATTTGTTTGTAAAGGTGCATGCACGTTGTTTACACAGCTACAATTAGAAATAAACCAAAATAGTCGTTTTCACGACTTTTAACCAATTTTTCGGAATTTTGGCGCTTTTGGCGCTTTCTCAGGATGATGTCATCATGACGTATTTTTTGTTGTGTAGTGGGTACAGAAGATGACGTGGCAGCCGACGTAGATGATGATGTCATCATGACACGGTGGCAGGGTGATGACATCAGTGGGTGACATGGCGCAGGTACAGTACAGTGGCAGGCGATGTGGCGGCATCATCATGTAGTGACGTAGGCAAGCGGGTAGGGTGGTAAGCGGTTTGCGTCGGACCGCTTTTGGTACGGGAGTGGTATGTGTTAGGGGCGACCCGATGCAATAGGAGGCCGACAGCTGTCCTAGTGTACGATGGTGAAACCATCAACCATCGGGTACTATCGTACTGCTACGAAGGGCTGCCCGATATTCATTAGGGCCGTCAGATTTGGGAGGGCCAACCCTACGGTGGACGGGAGGGCAAAGCGATCAGGGTTTAGTGGAAAAGCGCGCTCGATAAACGTTAATTATTCACGGCTTCAGGTGGTTGAAACCTTAGGTTTTAGGTTTAATGTTTTTACGGCGCGGGACTATGGTTATTCATTAATCAGATATTAATAAAATCCAAACGTTATGCATGTGCTTGTTTGGTATAGTTTCATGTGTGTGGGGGGGGGGGGGGGGGGGGTTTAAACTGGTTATTTATTTAACCAAAAGTTAAATAAATCCCAAGGGTAACGATGCGGGGGGGCTAACAATGGGTCCCAAATGGACCTAAGGTTTCCCGACTTATGTTTATTTGGCTATAGTTGCCATGGGGGGAATATTTAGTGTTATTTGGGGTTTTTATATAGTTTCTTGTAGAATAGGGGTAGGGAAAATGATTTAGGGAGCTAGATAATAGGGTTAGGTGTTAATATGGAATGAAAAGGAAATGGATGTATGCTAACATTATAGAAATGGAACTTTGAGCATAGGGAAATGAATGGATTGTGGAAAAATTACTTTTACACAAGAAATGTGGCTTCTTTTCACTAAGTCAACTGAGATGTCAACTTGGTTTTCAACAAGAATGGAGTGAAACTGGACTATTTGGGAAAATCCCAAGGTCCTTGAGGGGATGTTAGTGAATGATTTCTGGGGGAATGAAATGGGAAATTAGTCATGCTTCCACTGTTGCACCATCAAGTCACTTCCTGGTGCCAATGCCATAAATGAGATGAGTCCTTCTTAACAAGATAAAAAGTAATGATAACCTTGTTTCTGCAACCTCAAACTACCTACCCAGCCTGATACACCTAACATTTTTTCTTCCTTTGCATTGGGTGCACTTGAACTAGAAAACCCTGATTATCCCTTTTTCTTTTGACTGCTCTCCTATCTAAATGTACCCTTATCTCTTCCAAGGGCCCAGATTAAGCAGTTGGGCTCCTTAAATTCACTACCTGGCTACTCATCTGTCAAGCTTGAACTGCTTGGACATGTATGCATTCTCTATTCTACAACAGTAATTCAAAACATGGCATGGTCTAGATTGAACTGTTGGGCCATCCACCAAATGTAATAAGCAGTAGTATCTCCACATGGTGAATTTTTATATAAGATAGCAGTGGCATTTTGACTGGCCACTTTCCTGGTCTTTGATTTGGGGTTCATTTTCATTATTTTTTCTGACCAATTGATTTTCTTGCCTTTTGATTATTCTTTTAAGGCATACCCTCTTTTCATCTTTTTATTTTCTTTTCCTGTATACAAAATATGGAACCTCTGCAGCATGCAGGGATGAACATATTTAGCACTTCCACTGTCAATCATGAAAAATGAAACCTATTGGTATAGGAATCTAACATAATCCATGTCTTCTTGGGTCTTTCGGCACATTTCCTTACTAAGTTTGAAATGGCTAGCAAAAGGTGTATTAACTGGTTTTGCATCGTGCATATTAAATCTTTTCAACACCTTTTGTATGTACTCATTCTGAGACAATGTTAATTTATGATTTTTCTTGTCTCTAGTTATTCTCATACCAAGGATTTGTTTTACAGCTCCCATATCCTTCATTGCAAATGAATTTGCCAATTTTCTTTTGAGCACATTTATTTCCTACATGGTAGACCCTGCAACAAGCATGTCATCTACATACAATAACAATATAATATAGCTGCCATCATTTTGCTTTTTCAGATAAACACAATGATCAGAGTGACATCTAGTATAATCTTGTTTAGACATAAACTTGTCAAATTTTAGATACCACTGCCTTGGAGCCTATTTTAAGCCATACAATCTCTTATTCAACCTGCACACTAATTTCTCCTTCCCTTTTACCTTATATCCTTGTGGCTGCTGCATATATATCTCTTCCTCCAAATCCCCATGGAGAAAGGTTGTCTTTACATCTAACTGCTCAAGATGCAAATATTCAGCTGCTACTAGACTTAGAATAGTTTTGATTGAATTCATTTTAACAACAGGAGAAAATATTTCATCAAAATCAATACCTTTCTTCTGTGCAAAACCCTTCACCACAAGTCTAGCTTTGTACCTCTGTTTTCCTCCATCTTCTTCCGTCAACCTGTAAACCCATTTATTATTCAATGTAGTTTTTCCTACAGGCAACCTAACTAAGTCCCAAGTCTAGTTATGCATTAAGGAGTCCATCTCTTCTTCCATGGCTACCTCCCACTTCTTCTTGCTTTCTACCTGCATTGCTTTTTCATAACATTCGGGTTCACCAGAATTAGTCAAGAATAAATAATATAATGAAGGAGAGTATCGTTCAGGGGGTCTACTTATCCTAGTAGATCTTCTAACACCACTTTTAGGTGTTTGGGGTGCCTGTTGCTGTTGTGGTGGTTGTTGTTGTTGTGGTTGTTGA
>APFE030623953.1:13756-27304 GCA_000404065.3 Pinus taeda
ATGGAATGAGGCCCCTAAATCTACCACCCAGGAATCAGTAATATTTTCAAAAGAAAGAATCAAAGCATCTTGTAACACCTCACTTGTCACATTTGCTTCATGATTGTTTTCTTGTTGTGCATCTCCTTTTTCTTCCTTCCGATATCTATAATCTTTCTTTAGGTGTCCTTTCTTTCCGCATTTCCAACACACTATCCCCGATTTGGACTTGGATTTGCCTTTCCTTGATTTACTGCGATATCTTGAGCTCTTTCCTCTTTCCATTTTTCTTCCCCTAGACTCTGCACTCAAAGCATTACCCGATGTCTCATCGAAGCTTTTCCGCCGCATTTCCTCGCTACGGATAGCACCGACAACATCATCAAACTTTAAAGTAGTAGATCCAAAAACAGAGTTACTAATGGCCATTGCTAAACCATTCCAACTTTCTGGTAATGAGCACAAGAATAACAGATCTCTAACTTCATCACCAAATTTTACCCCTACAGAACATAACTGACTTGTAACAGTATTAAAATCATTTAAATGTTCTGCAACAAATCTACCTTCCGACATCTTCATATTAAATAATCGTTTCATAAGAAATACCTTTTTTGAGGTTGAGGGTTTTTCATATAGTTTTTCCAACGCCTTAATCAAACCCTCTATCGTTGTTTCCTTTGAAATGTTGAAGGCGACCGATGCTGCAAGGCACAACCGTATTGTTCCAAGTGCCTTTCTATCGAGAAGGTTCCATTCTTCATCTGTCATACCCATTGGCATCTTTGTTTTTCCGCCCAATGGTAGGTATAGATCTTTCTGATACAGATAATCTTCCATCTGCATCTTCCACAGCGAGAAGTTTTGGCCGTTAAATTTCTCGACCCTAAACTTACCATATTCTACCATTGCTCCCACTCGAACGAGGAACCCTTCTTTCCTGCGAGTTTATAAGCAAAATAGATCTTCAGCTTTGATACCAGTTGTTAAGAAATTTACTGCATAGCATAAATAATTACTGAGAGGAATAAATATAAAAATAACCAGCAACAACAATAAAAACATAAACACAAATGTTTATTTGGGAAAACCCCAAATCTGGGGAAAAACCCAACCTAATAAGATCTCATTAGCATTGGCCAAAACCCTGGCCAATCCGACCAAGTGAGCCTTCACCGCTCACCTCCAGGTCTTGTGTTACAATGAAGTCCTTCCAGCCTTTTATAAGCTCCATTACATATAATACCACGGGTAGAATACTATGGGTGCACAATACCATGTGCCCCAAAACCATCACTGTTTAACCTGGTCAACTTTGACTCTATCCTGAGTCAAGTTTACCTAACACATTGATTGGGCCCCTACATTATCAAGCATATTATTGATGGAGGCACAATTCAATTAGCGAAGTCAAATGGAGAATTGATCCAAGGAAGAGTAAATGGAAGTAGGTTGAAGTTGTACAGGGACAAGTCTATTCCTATAGCCTCACTCTAAAGAAGAAAGGAGAGAAGTCTTAGTGCCACCTGTGATTGAAATTGGGAAATGGACTATAAACCACGCTACAGAAAAAGAGCTTCAACATAGGAATTTACTTCACTACAATTTGGATTATGTCGAAGAACATAGGAGCTGTGATGTAAGAAGTATAAAAACATTACAACAAAAATCAGAGGCAAAGCAACTGGGTGACTTGGGATGAGTCACATGTGAGTTTTGGGGGATTGTTTGGCACATCCCAACTTGGCCTAGTTTTTGGCAAAAGACTTTGGATTTTGTGGAGTGGAGTGCACAGGAAAGTGCAAAGTGGACTGCGCATCGAAGTAGTTGGAATATAGTGCACAATATAAGGGCGTTGGAGTGGGTTGAAGCCTCTCCTTTTTCTAAAATCATGTAATGTTGTAAAAGATGAATGGCCTTTGGACCATCGTAGATTGTTTAGGGAGTCCATGGTATATGGACCATGGTATTTTGATGATATATCCCTCGATGTAATAGTATATATAGGAATCAATAATAAAGAAGAGAGACATCACATCTTGAATTGAATGGTTGTATTCTTGTGATCTATGGTTTGGAAAAGAAGGTGAGGCTCTGCAACTGAATGCACAGAGGCTTGAGTGTGTAGCTGAGTGCATAGGTCAAGAACTGTTTGTTGTACAAGAATTATGATTATAAGCAATAGTTCCTATGGACGTAGTTCCACATTAGGATGAACTACGGTAAAATTGGTGTCTTCATGTGTATATTTTCTTATTATCTGTTAGAAGTTTATTATAGGTTCATTTTATTACAGCGAAGTGATGATTATGGGTTTATATAGTATGTTTATGTGATTAAATGAATGCAGCGAAGTGATTTATCAATATTAAGTGTAAGAAAACATAATAATACCCCATCTCCACATCCTTCAAGGTTGTAGAAACCTGGTTTTGCATCCTCCCATAGCCACTTTAGATGAGACTGTGATATGCTTGTAGGTCGAACTTGAGTCAGCCCAAACCAAGCCAACACTACCTAAAAGACACTCTAGGAGGGTGCAGAGGAACAAGAAGAGAATGGGAAGAGAGTTCTAGATTGATGCTCATATTGAGGGGTTCCAAATTAAGGACACCATGTTGGATCTAGGCTCAAGTGTCAACATTTTTCCAAGAAAAACAAGGGAAGCCTTGAGAAAACCTCAGTTGATGTTTTTACCAATCTAGCTGTCTATGGCGAATCAGTACTGTATCCTCTCGATTGGACTACTGGAATACATGGAAGGTGATATAGTGAAGGTGAATACCCATGCAAACTTTGAAGTGATAAACATCATGGGGGACAAGGAACCCTACCTAACATTGCTCGAGATAGAATGGGCATTTGATAACTATGCCATAATCGATTTGAAGAAGGAACATATGAATTTTGAAGTAGAAGGGTTTAGGGTGATTCGACCTATAAAACCCTATCAGGGACTAAGATTTACAGAACTGACAAATGATAGGGAAGAACTAGGATTATTAGATCAACTGTATAGAGTAACAACAGGAAGAAGGGAGGACTACATCAACCCAATAACTGAAAGGTCTATCAACTAGCAGAGCACTCAGAGTTTGGATGTTGGCTCGAAAGTTGCTTGGGATGATTGGCAGTAGGGTGGATATGAAATCAACACTAGAAGTTGCGCCACAATCCATCAGATAAAATGGAATGGCACTGAGGTATGAGACTTCCCTATTTTTATGGTATAGATTCAGTCAATTCATTTACCAACAGAATTGATGCAACTGTTCTTGAATAACACAAAGTACCCCTAGTAAATTTCACATTACAAGCAACACCGACAAGGTGGTGGGGAGTTCACCATAACTACCTTCGAGAATGGGAGAAGATCAAAACAATAATGGAAGTCATATTCAGACAAGCAGGGGAGTACCCTCAAAATTTCATGAAGTACGGGGGGGACTCTAATCCTCAGCAACATTTGCAAATTTTTAAGGATAGATGGAACAAGGATAGAGTTCCAAAGGAGTTGTGGGTGCATATTTTTATACACACCCTGGGAACCTCTCTGAAAGCTTGGTATGTACAAGAAGAAATAAGGAGACAGAATGGAGATTGGGATAGCCTAGTTGATTAGTTTGTAAGCATATTTTCTTTCTCTGACAATGAGAAAAGGAGGACTGAGGCATTGTAGGATCTCAAGCATATTCTTCTTACAATGGGTCTACTGATGGAGGGGTGAATAGATCATAAGACAAGAGCATTTATGAGTCCAGATATCATGAAGTTGTAGTATGTGGAAAGGTGGACAGAGAATAAGACGAGGATGATCTGGAGGAACTATGACATCTATCATTCAATGAAATTGAAGGGGAAATGGATATCAAGGATGGACCTGTGATCAATGCTCCACACTTACTACCATTGAAGTTGTGGAAACATAACATCAAGACTGATGACAAACTGAAGTTAGTCCAATTGGATATTATTGGGATGAGTAGACAACAAAGGAGATATTTGATCTATTGAGAGAATATGAAGACTTGTTCCCCTCATCTATTGAAAAACTGAAGGGGATTAAGGGAGAACTAGGGGAGATGAAAATAATGCTGAAACCAGATGCAAATCTAGTAAATCATGGACCATACCGACTAAACCCAAGGGTTAAAGAGAAAGTGAAAAAAGAGATAGATAAGATGTTAGTAGGAGGGCTTATATTCCCGGTGGATGAGGCAAAGTGGGTAAGTCTGATTGTGATACAAAATAAGTACACTACAGAGATAAGGGTTTGTGTTGACTACCATAGTCTAAACAATGCTTTTGTTCATGATCCTTTTCCTACTCCATTCAGTGATGAATTTTTAGATAATGTGGCAGGGAATGAAGCCTATTCTTTTACAAACGCATTCTCTAGTTATCATCAAGTTAGGATCACAAATTAGGACAAGAAGAAAACTACATTTAACACTTAATGCGGATCCTATGCATATCATGTTATGCCATTTAGACTCAAGAATGTGCCCACAGTGTTCTCAAGTATTGTGATTTACGCCTTTAGAGATTATATTCACATGTTCCTAATAGTTTATATGGATGACTAGACAATATATAGTTTGCTGAAGAAGCACTCCAATCTACCTAGAATCATGTTTGATCGATGTAGACAGTTGCAAATCTCATTAAATTTGAATAAGTGCATATTTGTAGTCCCCTTTGGCCCACTTTTGGGCCATATAGTGTGAAAACAAGGAGTGTGTGTAGAGCCCTCTAAGGTTGTGGAAATTGTGAATATGGACCCACCCACAAATGTAAAACAACTCAGATCAACCTTGGGCCATACAAGGTACTACAGGAGGTTTATCTGCAACTATGCCTTCATTATTGCACCTATGGAGAAGCTGTTAAGGAAGGTTGAACGATTCATGTGGTCACAAGAATGTGATGTTGCACACAATATATTGGAAGAAAAACTATAAAGTGCACTAATCCTAGTTTACTCAGACTAGAAAAGGCAGTTCCATGTCCACATTGATGCCCCAGGAATTTCTTTGGGTGATGTTCTGGATCAAGCAAGGGAAAGAAACCTTGATCACCCAATTTATTTTTCCAGCAAAAAGTTGTCTATAGAAGAAAAAAGCTATACCAAAACTGGGCGGGAGGCACTTACTATGGTATATTTGCTCCAAAATTTCTGAAATTACTTGATGGGAGGCCCATTCAAGTTTTTCACTAACCATTCCACTTTCAAGTATTTATTGAACAAGCTTGTACTTGAAGGAATAATTTGCAGATGGATTTTGCTATTCCAGGAATTCACATTTGAAGTAATTGTTGAGCCTCGCCGATTAAATCTGGGACCTGATCACCTCTCACGGCTAGAATCAGGAGAAAGTGGAGGATCCCTTGATGATCAACTACCAGGCATCGATCTATTCTGGATTGAAGTAGTACCATATTACTTTGAGGATATTGCAACCTTTCTAGTTACAGGTAAATGTTTGGAGGAATACAAAACAACACAATGGATACATATGGTCGTTCAAGCTGTAAATTATTAATTGATTGCGTGACAATTGTACAAATTGGGCCTTGATTAGGTGTTGCGCAGATGTGTCCTCAATCATGAGAGACACAATGTATTATGGGAGTGTCATTCAAGGGTTGTGGGTGGACATGTTGGAGGAAAGGCTACAACAAGGAAATTTTTGCAGGCAGGACTATGGTGGCTGACAATTTTCAAATATGTGAAGGAATATGCTAGAGGTTGTGATGTTTGACAAAGGGTTGGGAGACCATCACACAACGATGAACTATCATTGCAGCTAGTACATGCACTAAATAGTTTTTAGAAATGGGCGGTCAATTTTATAGGGCCTATCAATCTACTGGCACGCCACTCCCATGCCAGATATATCATTACCACAACAGAGTACCTTACCAGATGGGTAGAGGAAGCACCGGTTAAGGACTGTACTATAGACACAACCACCAAATTCTTATTTGAGAACATCATATCAATATTTCGGTGCCCTGAGAGTCTCACTAGTGATCAGGGGACCCACTTTATAAATGAAACAATTTCCTCCTTACTTCAGAACTTCATGATGCAACACCATAGGAGTAGCTCATATCACCCTCAAGAAAATGGTACAATAGAAGCCTTCAATAAGATATTGGAAAAGGTTTTGACTAAGATATGCTCAACTAACAGGGATGGTTGGGATGAAAGAGTGCCAACGACTCTATGGGCACACTACACAACTCTTAAGTGTTTACACAAGCATATACCTTTCTAGATTTTATATAGACAGGAGGTTGTGGTACCAACTGAATTTTCTATTACCAACCTTTTAATAGCTCATAACACTCATATAACAAAGGAATAATTAATTCAGAAAAGTCTAGAAGAACTTTCAAAATTGGACGAGGCTAGGTTCATGGAATATTTCCATCAAATGGTTGAAAAGAAAAGGAAAAAGGCATGGCATGATAGGAACATTAAGAGGAAACCATTCATGGTAGGAGGACATGTTTTGCTATACAATAAAAAATTCTTGAAGTTTCCAGGGAAGCTACATATGGATTGGTTGGGGCCGTTTGTTGTTGCAGAAGTAAAAGAGTTAGGAGCCACTAAGCTAGTGCACCTGGATAGTGTATTGCTACTAGGATGGGTTAACAGTGCATGCCCGAAACCCTTCCAAAGATAAAAAAAAAGATGTTCCTCAAAATTGATTGGATCTCTAAAAGGAGACCATAGGTAGGAGTAGGTAAGAGTCAGTTATATTGGTTAGTCACTAGTTGTGTCAGTTGCTTTGGTCAGTCAATTATTTACATTTCAATTAGTTCAAAATAAATATTCCACCATGTCTCTTCCACTTGTGTATGTTCTATCATCCCCAGCAACTACTTGTGCTTGGGGAGAGTCACACATGTTAGGTGTCATTTCCATAATAATTATACAACAATTTCTAGTGTCAGTTTGGATTTCCATTAAAGCTTTCCCATTATATCCATAATTAATTCCTAATCGTCTGCCATCATGATAACATAATTATCCATCAACTCCACCTTTCCTTTTTCAATTTTGTGTCATTCGAGTCAGGTCAATCTCAACTGACAACAGAATTAACACGATTGAGTATGCATAGGGAAATTTGTCATAGTAATTAGTTAGGAGGTATCATCATAAATTTCATGTCAAGATTTTCTACTTAATTTACATGGCAATGCTGAATTATTAAGAATCTGAAGCCAAGGTGGTAGAGTCACTTAGTCTGGAGTTTGTTCTTAAGTTCCATTGTTCCAAGCTCAGATCCAAGCCCCCTGTATTTTGGGTCTACGAGTATCACTCCAAGATGATGAACATTATTATATATGTTCAAGAGCTTGAATTGGATGAGAGAATTTTAAAGATAGAGCCATTTTATAGGAAGTATGATAAAGCAGTGTTGGTTGACAATGATCTCTCAGAATCTTTCCAATTTCCAGCCTTGAAAAGTGAAGTCTACATTGAACTAGTAACGAAGGAGGATGGAAGCATATATTTAAAGTCAAAACTGATTTTAGAGGAATCCAACAATCCATATTGCTTAATTTGAGAAGTTTTACTTGTGTTTGGGATGACAGAGGCCACAATGCAGTGCAAAAAGATACTTTTCAGTGGAATGTATGGAGGATCACTCTGGCTTGATAAAGAATATCCAGTTCATGCAGTGGAAATTCAAAGGCTCATAGGTTTATCAACAGCTGGAAACACAGTATCAACTACATTACAAACAACCTCCAAGTGAGTGAAGAAAAAAATAAATGATTATTACTACCATAGGTATGATACACAGAGAGGAGGGAAAGGAGCACGTATAGAGCCAATCATCACCCTGAATATCAAGTTCACATGCTACATTATTGCGGGGAAGCTAATGCATCATTTTTCCAGGAATGAGTGCACGCTCGATACAATTTTTGTTGTAGAGCACTATGTAGAAGGTGCATAGTTGAACTGGAGTGCCATCCTACTCCAAGAACTGTTCGAAGCCTATGAGGATGTCTACAAGTGGGCGACTCATTTCATTTATGGGTACCTTGTTTTTGCTCTGACTATGTGGAAATGGTGCCTAATAGAGGGGTGAGAGTTGGTTCCTATCACAGAAGACCAACTTCTTTCCCTCAGGTACACGCCTTGACAAACTTCGGGGGACCCAAGCAACAAGGAAATAAATAAGAATTCCTTCATTGGTTGGTACAAGAAAATGATGGAAGTCATTAAGGCTGTGGAAAGGGTTCCGAAATTGCTTCTTGATGAGTACTTGTCATAAATTTGGTTTGGAATTATTCATGGTAGCACTTGAATAAGGCCAGACTGTATCCACCCCCACACATTCCACATGAGACCCCAAAATTTTATGTTAACTGCCAAAGCATTCCATACAAAGGTCGGCTAGTGGTGAGGCATTTTAAGGGAGATTTGAGAAGGAAAACACATATATTTATTCGAAGGGATGGTGCCCCAACCATTATCAGGAGAAACAACTGTGGACTCAAGAAATCAGTTGGACAAGGAGGAGCTGCAACTGGTCATCAAAAAGCTTTAGAAACAAATGATCTCCCTAAAGGAAATGATCGCCAACATCAGAGTCTCAACAAGTTTATTTCCCACCTTTTCTGAATTTCAAGGTTCAAGACTACTGGATCCACTGATTACTACTCCTCTAGCTGCTGCACTTCCAGTGTTAGGACCCCATTCCTAGTCTAAGCCTACCATCCCAAATCCCTACGGTTAAAAAGCTAGAAAACCTCTCGTTGGGGCCAAAAAATAGCAAATAACCCCTTCTAGTCACATTGTAGATATCACACTTGAAAAACCCCAATCCCATGATGCATCACCCATTATTGAAGAAATTACACCCTCCACGTTAATTGCGTCACCTAGTTTTCACAACCCAACACCGCAAATAACTTCCACTTCCACCACCATTTTAGACACTATACCCTCTGGACCATTATTGGGAACATAGATGGACATGGAGGATGACTCTGTTGTTCAGTCCATCATGACAGTCTCTAGCATAGAAGTCAGCCCCACTTCCATGTTTTCTTTATTATTGGATTTGGGTCCACTAATAGGCATTGGACCAATCATTACCCAAACTCTCACCACCATTATCCATCCAGTATCATTACAAATTCATCCTTTTCCCTCAATTCCAACCTTCCCTGTTTCCATCCACACCACTCCACCATCGACTAAAACTTCACAACAGTCTACCTCACCCCACAAACATTCATAAAAGTCTATCACCAGTTGGTAGCCCTTGTAGATTTGGTTTCCAAAACCCTCTACAATGAACCAAGATGTTCTCTAGGGCTGGTCCTCAACCCAATTATTTAATTTTATTCAACTAGTCACACGCCAACCAGAGGCATTGCACAATGATTTAACTGTCGAGCATGAACAAGAACAACAAAAAATTGTCACACTCACATCAGGATGTGATCAACTACGCCAAGAAAAGCAACAACTTCAATGGAAGCTAGAGTAGATCACCAAACAATTCCAGGTATTGTAGCCTTTAGTTTCTGAAATCATGCCCAATGCCCCAGAAGACTTCTTAACTTGGACATTGGTCGAATGCTGTGACCGTATCCAGGCAACGTATCACGATTTAATTTCTTCCAACCGTGAGCTCAAGAAGACCCTCGCTGCCACAAGATGTGCATTTCTAGGCCCTACCATGGAATATGCAACTGAAACAAAACAAAAAATGGATGACACAACCACCCTAAAAGACTCCATTGTCCATGCTGTGGAAGATGTCCACATTCTCCTACAATAGGTTCATGATTGGTTAGGCTATTTGGCGAAGAAGAACTGACTAGTACTCCCCCTCCGCAGCAAGGTCAATAAAATACTCAATGATGCTAGAAACACCAAAGACAAGGAGCAGCAGAAGACGATACAAGTTGAGATAGACACTCTAGAGGCCCACATTCAGCAGATTGAAGATTAGTTACCCAAAACAAAGCAGATACGTTGAACCTCTAACCACCGGTTCAAACACACCTAGAAACACTACAACATCTTAATGATGACATTTATCCAAAATGGACTTCTTTGTTGATGGCATGATTATCCCAACCAATGTTCGACACTACATCTAAGTTCCTTGATTAGGAAACTACAATCACAAGTATATGGAAGGTAACGTTCAATGAGTACACATATTTTTGCCAGGAGACCATCACTTTTGTCCCTGAATTAGGGCCTCCATTTAAAGAAACCAACTAGAAGGAAGCACTAGTTGAAGCATCGGTAGAAGCACTAGCACCAGAAGTGCCAGTAGCACCGACGATGCCAAAGGAAGATTAACTCAAGGATGAGTCAATAGAATATGGTCAGAGCCTATTGGGGCCTTCGTGTTTAGAGGAATTAAGAAGTTTTGGAAATGAGTCAGAAGGTCGAGATAAGTGGCAGGAATGGTCATTGAAGAGTTGTTTACGAAAGGACAATAGGAAATAGTAGACACAACTGAGTGGGAAAAAAACAAGGACACCCGAGGAATGGAAACAACCAAGCAAGGGAGAAGGCAGAGAGCCTAAGAAGGAACTGATAGCCCAGGTTAGAACACAGAGAGAAGGAAGAACAAGTGAAAAGGAAGAAAGAATAAAACTGAATGATTGTCATTATTGTAGAGCTAGGAGAGTCGCTCTATATCTGTTGTTTCATATGCTTATGTATTGTTGTTTCTAGATATTTTGTATGTTTTCAAAGAGGCCTTGATCTTGATGTAATGCAATTTCTACTCATATTAATGATGAAGACTTCTATTGGGACCATTGTGTGTTAGTTTCATGTTAATTTGGTTCTTTAAATTTTTTATGCATGTGTATATTTAAGTAACATCTCTTTTACAAGCATGTATGAACTATTGCAATTAGACTTTTGTGTAGAATGATTCAATGTTCTTTCCCTCTTGGTTCTTTGATATGATTCCTCCCAATACTAGATCCCAATTCCCATCTTATTAAGGTTGTGGCACGCCTCAGGTGAGACTCCTTACCCATTTTGGGTGAGACTCGTTAGCCATTTTGGGTAAGGTGAAAATGTTAGTGTTGTGCTAGACTACAATGGAGCTTTGTTGGCCCTTGTGCCCAAACCTGGGGTCTCAACCCTGTTGTTATTTCCGTGCCAACATCCTCTTATTCACCTGCTTTAATCTATTTATCTCCCGATATCTTTTTCAAACTGGTCCAACACTTCCAAAACTTGTCCATCTTCCTATACAAGAATCTCCAAAACCTGTAGAGCCTCTACAAACATAAGAAACACCTTAATAACATGTCATCAAGGCTATGATCATCATGACAAATCCTCCCAGCCTATTGACATCAATGGCAACACAATTGACTTCATATTTGACTCCTTAGGTAGCCATCATAGGTTAACATCAATGGAAACACCATGAGGCCAACATGCTCTCCATTTGGTGTTGATGTCAACTTACAACCACAACACCAATATGATCTCCATAAACTCCTCAAACTAGATGATCTCATTCTCTTCTTGTGGTTGTCACTCTCCCCCTTTGACATCAATGGAAAAGGGTGGACAAGTATGATGGAACCACATGTTAAACACTACTGATATCAATTGATATGTAGATGAAAATTTATAATCTCCTCATGTCAATAAGGAAAAACCATGCCAACAAACTAACAAGTCAACACCATGCTTTGATGCCAACACCATGCACTTCCTTTTGCTACTAGGTTCGACATGCTCCCTTTGAACATGTAATTGGGCTACAAAACATCTCTCATCTCCTGCTATTCATGAACATTCACTGCCACAACTACCTCCTTGACACATGCAAGAGGTCATCGATTGTAGCAAGATTCCATTCAACCAAGGTAAAGTTACCTTCAATGATAGTACAGGTATTTATAGAGCGAATAGATGGAAATATGAATGATCTATAATGTTGTTACAATGGAATCAATAATCCAACACATGGTTGAACCATCTCTCAAGCCTCTCCTTAATGCAATATAGAAACCAAGATGACTCCATGGCCAAAGCATGACTCTCACTCATGGTCCAACTATAGAATACTCAACCAAAATACCGTATGAGCATATATGGATGAAGCAAACTCTCATGAAGACACTCATCGATGCATGCTTAAGACTCGTAACTATTTCTCCAATGCATGTATAAAACCATGATAACCCAACCATGACCAATGATATATAATGCAATACCAATACATGGGTGTTACATGCCTTAAACCTCTCTCCAATGCATGCCCAGACGAATGCACCAATAATGAAAACAACAATGATTACAAGGTTGATCTTGCACATATGAGTGCATATATGGATGAAATAATATGACCAATATAAAGAATTCCAAACCAAATAACACTCCTATGCATACCATGAACAAGAATACTCAACCATTATTCCAATAATGATAGGTACATACATATGTTTGAAGTACCGCTCTCCTCTACACATGGTTGAACCAAGGATGCTCTTCTATGCATCACTGATAAAAAATATTTTTCAACCAATTGTCAATGAGAACCAATAATTTATATATGGCTGAAAAATGTACTCCTTCACTCATGGAAACATATATGACACTGCTACAAATGAATGAGTGAAATCAATAAGAGAAATGAAAAACAATCCTTGAACCCTTCATACCATGCATAACTCCCCTTGAGTTCATTATACCTCTAATAGGAAGGATGATCCTACATAATTGAATATGCTATGAGGCTCATGATCACATCATGATGTTGGTGCCATTAATCTCCATCAACTGATCATATTTTCATGCGCTCCCCCTAAGGCTATGCACCTCTTATGAACTTCTGTAGTCTTCTATGAATATGCATGAGGTAACCATGGACTGTAGAGGGGGTTGATCTTTCTACTTCACAGGTTATTGCTCCTTCTTCTTCCACATGGCCCTAGTTTGCTTATTTTCTTAGAAATTCTCCTTTATCTTTCTTCTAGGTCTACTCTAAATCTTCTGCTCATTCTGTTGGATATGTCTTGAGGAGCCAAAAATCATACAATCTCTAGCCATGTGACCATAGTTATCACAAGAATAACACCTCACATGACCAAGAAACATGGTTAGAGGATCAAATATTCTATTACTCTTGCTATATCTATGCCCTGCATAAAACGTGCCTCTACTTCATGGGCTAAATATACAATCTAATGCCTTATGCCTAAATAAGTTACATGAGAAAGAAAATGCATTAAATGCATAAGTATACATGATGGCTGATCTCCTTGGCTGCTCATATTGTTGCAATTTCAACTAACTAGATCTGTATACTCTGCTCCTATAGTTGGCTGCAACATGTCCATAATTGTGGCAAACATTGTTAGGATATTCCGACACATAGGAAATAGTTAAGTTCAACTTGGTCTAGTATAGAGTTAGGTATGGAGTTAGGTAAAGTGTGTTTCTTTACCATTATACATTTTGTAACTTACAATCCGACGGTCACGATATGTAGTGATCCGACGGTTCATTCTCTCCTCGGTATTACTGACACTTGATCCGTG
>APFE030623953.1:34200-57154 GCA_000404065.3 Pinus taeda
AGTAGCCACGTTGGCGCAGGCCGTGGACTGTTTCCCTCTCTGAGGGTTTAACCACGTCAAAATACTGGTGTATTGATCTGTGATCTGTTTGTGAGCGGTGTCCTTTTGGTGTTCTGTCTGAGGAACTTACCCTGTAAATTCCTACAAACATAACATTCTACATCATCCAACAAAGGAAAAAAGGGGTTTTGATTCCCTTGAAATTTATCAGGCCTGCCATAATATTTAATCCTAGGAGTGAAAGTTATTCTAGTGGTAGATTCTCCTTGAGGTTTTATTCCCAGTTATTGTTGGATCTGCTATTTCATTTCTCCTTTGCTACTCTTGTTTCTACTATTCTTTGCTTCAAGCCTTTTTGGTTATTCATTATTGTTCGTGCATGCATGTTAGTTGAACTCTCCTTTTTTTTTAAACCAAGAGTAGATATATTCAATGGAGATATTTGGTTTTCAAGCACATTGTCCAAGGCTACAATGTTATTTTCCAAATTCAACTACTTCCTCAATGTGATGACTTCAACTTCAATAATTCCAACTTGGCCTTCCTTTTGTTTCAGCCGAGTAGTCATAACATCATCAACCCTTTTAGATTCTTGAAGTTTGATATTCAGGCTAAGAACCTCTTCTAACTATGTCTTTGAGTCTGATTCCTTCTTCCTTTAGATTAGCCTCCTTGTCATTGTAGATTTGCAAGAGCTTTTCTAGATCTTTGCATGCAAATGTTATTCTTCTAGATTCAATAGATAATTTTTCAATAACCTCTAAATCTTAGTCATATTCCTCTTAAAGAAGCATTAGTTTATCACATTCATCAACATCACTATCTGAATCAACAAGACTAACATCAAATCTATCTAAATCATAAATTAAAAGCAATTCATTTATAGTTATATCTTCACATATGTTGCATAGGAGCACGCTTGGTTTTGTTGAAGCTTCATTTTTTGATTTGTTAGTTGCATCATTCATACTATGGGGATTGATCTTCTGAGGATGAGGTTCTTGCATTTGAGAATCCTTCTTATTTTTCTTCTCCTTATTCATCTTTTCGATCTTTTGCTCTCCATTGTTGCTACTATCACCTCCAAACAACGCTTTCATTCTGTCTCAAATCTCCTTGGTAGATTTTAGATCTCTTATTTTATCCAAGTCTGCATTATGGAGATTCTCATAAATGATACATTTCGCTTGAGAATTCTACTGCATTAATTTAGGTGAAAGTAGATCCTCACCACATCCTTCACATACCAAACTCTAAATGTTAGATCTAGGAGATGATAACTGAGATTTAACATTCTCATGCCATACCTTGAAATTTACAACAGTGAGGACATATATTCCTGAAGGATTTATTCTTGATTTTTTTTCAATTTTTTACCAACACTCCTCGTATTTACTCTCCAACAATTAAGTTACAACCAAGGTCCCTACTCTGATACCACTTGTTATAAAGTTGAGGCTCTGATTCCAGTTGTTGGAAGTATTGAACCATACTAAGAGGCTAGGGGCGGGGCAGGGTGGGGGGGATGAATCAATATTGTGCCATATGATTAACTTATGCCAATTTTTTCCCTTTTCTTTACACAATTTTTGAACCATGAATTTATTAGAAACACATCATAATGTATATCTATCATAATATCTAAACAATAACAAGATAATTGCATGAAGCAACCAACACATACAAAAATAACCATGAAAAACAATACATTATTTAAAACATGAGACACAAGATATAAGGTGGAAATCCAAAAGGTTAAAACCACCATTGACATATAGTCTTTGTCTTCATCTTTCTATTAATCATCAAACCTTATTTTACATATGATCACTATCCACCACCAGTGTGCAAGCCAAAAATTTCTAATAACATGAACTAGTGACTCACTCAAAGTTGTTACTTGTATGAACTTTGCAGGCCATCACTTGCTGGAAGCTGCCACTCCCTAGAATGTTCATGCCAACACCTGCTAGAAGCCACCACTCTCAATAAGTCTCACCTAGAAACCACTGGAATATCCAACCATCACTGGATGGAAGCCACAACTCCCAAGTTCTCATGCTTCTACCTGAATGATGTCGCTACAACCTATCACAACAAACCACTACATACAATAAGCTCATCAACAAATGAATCAAACATTTGCAACACAAGCATCTCTAACACAATCAATCTCTGCAATAAACAATCAACCAATACATCAACCCATGTCATCTACACATGATAATAACATCATAAAAATCTATCCATTGTAGCCTACATAAATCTTTGCAACATCAACAACAAGCAACGATACAAATTAGCATCCATAAAGACATAATAGTTGCTGGTGAATATGTAACCCGTTGTAATCACAAACATGTTGACAACTCCATAGTAATGCCATCACTCTAACTCTACATGCAAACGTATTCCGACATAAGTTCTACATACGACATAGGCTCTATCTCTATAACTGATCCGTGCACACTCTTCTATAAGAATATAAAACATATGCTACATCAATATCACTCCTCTCACCTTTGGCTCTCAATTCTCTACAATATCTCTTTCTCACAACAAAAGAAAACTCTCCAACATGTGGCTACCTCATATAAATAGATGATCTGAAGTGATTAAACAACACTAGCTCAGACATATGGAGAGACAAACAATCTTGTTCATACTCTGGTATTTTTCCCCTTGAATTGATCCACCATCATCTTCATTCAATGAGAAAACTATCCTTTACCTAATCACCTTCTAGAATGAAGACCAAATCTAGTCGACTCTAACTACCAAATACCATGTGCAAAACCATAAAAAATTCCCTTGGAATTGACTGGAATGCACACACAATTCAAGGAATCAACCTACAGGAAGTAATGCACCCTCTGTACTCAAGAACTACATTATAACACATGTAACTAGCTCTCTGGACTGTGTTATAATGCAGGTTGTCCTCTTATTCAATTGTGTTTCTCTATTTCTTATCCAAACCTTTGTCAAACTGCTCCAGCACTTCCAAAACTTGTTCATCTTCCTTTGCAGGCATCTTCAAAACCTGAAAATTGTCTACAAACATCAGAAGCACCTCAATAACATGTCATCAAGCCTGTGATCATCATGACATTAATGCCAACACAATTAACTCAATGATTGACTCTTTAGCTAGACATCCTAAGTTGACGTCAATGCCAACACCATAAAGCCAACGATTTGTTGAGATTGTAGTTTCATAAAAAAAATATGGTTCATTGTGTGCACTATGTAGTAATACATAATATGTTTCTTGCTTTGAAAAACACTATTTAGCATGGTTTTTCAAATAAATTACCAAAAGTAGTGATGTTAAATATATAGAAACAATTCATAAATGCACAATATTGTATTAATGATGATTATTTTGAAAAAAACATTATCATGTTTATCATTATACTCTATATAATAATGATGCACCCCTTTTTAAGTATATCATTGTGTTTCATCGTACTATACACACCATCTAACTTCAATATAGGTTTATCCTAAAATTCTTTAATTAGTTTGTAAAACACATTTCATCATTTGTGTATTTTACTATGGGGGGATTTTATTAATAAAACATAATTGATAGAATATAAGCGAAAAGAACTTGTAGCAATGAAAGTGAGGGAGACACATCCCAAGAAGTGAACATGGCCAGTTCTTTTAAATTTCAGTATAAAAATAATATATTTGAATTATATGTAGGTTTAAATGATGGTATTGGATAACATGTGCCACGTAAAGAAAAACCTTGAAAACGCTCCAAAATATTTTCCAGAATTTGAGTGGAAAATAATGTAAAATCTTTATTAAAACATTGTAATAAGAGGAATAAGGTGGATATAAAGGCGATCAATATGAATTTTTTGTGACTTTTTATTATAAATGTATTTCTCAACGCTAAAACTAGTTGTTAACAAATTTCAAACATTTGAGATCACATTGGTTGAACGTTGTGTAAGGACTAATAGCGAGGGAACAAAATATTTTGTTAAGAAGATAAAAATTATGAAAGATGTAAATGATAATTAATTGACCTTCACTTTATTTAGAGTAATGCTATAAGTTAAGGAGAGGGGGGGTTCATGGAAATTTTATAAAATTAGGAGGGGTATATTGAAAATGATTCATAAAAGTTTGTTTCATTTTATAATACAAAAATAAATCTACTATCATCAAGTATTAGGTTATACATAAAATATAACAAGTGTTTTTGGAGTAATAACTAGTGAAATTTGTAAGAATTGCAATGGAAAAGACACACAATAAAAAAAAGTTAAGGAATTTAGACTTCTGTGATCCATAACAATTGTTTAGAGAATTTTCGGCGAAATCACATCATTAATTCATTTGTCGACGTGTTTCGAACCAACTAGTGTGGTTCATCGTCAGGACAAGTTGAAGATACAGATCTAGTTTAGCGAGTTAAATAGTCTAAGCAGAGACTCCAACGGCTAAAAAGACTAACAGTTTCGACTCAAAGACCCCAGTCAAACTTCCTTTAACTAATTTAATATTAATTTATTATTATATTTAATAGAGTAAGTAACCAGGTAAAAAAAAAACAGAAAAATAATAAGTTATGAAAATTAATCGCATTTAATATTTAATTATAATTCATTATATATAAATATATTAAATTATATTAATAAAAATTTATTAAATAATCCATTTATATATTTAAAAATTATTATTCATTATATATAAAAATATAAAAATATATTATATATATATATATATATTATGATAAATATAATATATATATATATATATTATATATATATATATAGAAAAAAAGTAAAAAGAATATGTATAAATATTAATATTTTTTAAAAACCTATATTCTAATAATATTCTATTTCATGTTTAGTATTAAAATATTTTAAATTATAAATAATAATTGATGAAAATTATTATTATTAAAAGTTTTTTTTTATAATAAAAGTTGTTTTTTGTTTGTTTTTAAACTAGAGGAATTTACAACTAGGCCAAGCTCATACTCACATGACACAGGGTCAATCTCACTACTACCACTACAACCACTAACTACCCACAACTTCCTCTACCATGGAAATGAGTAAGACATGATTTGAACCATGGACATTTTCACAAGGAGTTCCTTAATAATACATCCCATCACCAACTAGTCTATACCTCTATGGCTCATTTAAAAAATATTATTATTAAACATGTTTTTTTTAATTTGCATATACTAGTTAAAAAATATCAAAGAAATATTTTTGCTGGATTTATTTTTCATATAAATATTAATCAAATTATTTTTATTATGTTTTCGTTTTTAAAAAAGACTGATAAAATTTAAATAACAATTCATATGATATATGAAACATACTAGTAAGAATATTGAAAGAAGTGTACAATGATATGCTCAAAGAACTATGAAACATACTAGTAAGAATATTGAAAGAAGTGTACAATGATATGCTCAAAGAACTAAGCATAATTGTATCATAGTAGAAACCATCCCAAGAAAAATATGTATTCATGTTTTTTTCTATATATATAGTTTAATTATCGCATTGAATACTATTTGTCAATTCTTTTGGTGCAATAGCAAACAAAACAAATGGAACTACAACAAAGTTGGAAAGGGTTGATTGCAAAATTTATGAGTATTTAATGTGTTTTCCTTAATATTTCAAATTTGTTGTGGCGTATATATTTTAATTTATTTAAAATCATACATGCATATCTTTAACATATGCTAGCATACAAAGAATATCCATCCAAACATTTTATTGACATCAAAATAAGCATGGTTTGTGAGTATATGTTGGGGTATCATGGGTTAGTTGAAAAAATTGTAGGTAGATTATGTTATATCACTTCCCTTATTTTATAATTGATGAAGCAACAAGAAACTTTTAATTAAATTTATGGTTTTTCATGGTGTAAACACTAACAATAAATAAAATATGGAGAATAAACAATATATCTAGAGATAGAATGAACCATGCTTTTGAAAACCATGTATTTTTATGAAGCACTCACTACTATAGTATGTTTTTTATTTACACGATCATGTATATTATACCATAAATGTAGATATACTAAATTACACTAGTATTCCTCTGTTTGTATATGGAAGATGGAAGGGCACAATGTGAAGCTTAAGCCAATTAATAAAACATTCCAACTAATCCAAGTACAATAATATCCTGTGCAAGTAATGAAAAAATGAGCTATGGAAGCATCTCAAGGAATGATAGTAGTTTGAGGGATGAATAATAATCATTGAAATTGAATATTACAAGTTGTATATTTTAAAATGTTTGTCCAAAGAAATTGGATATGTTGTATTATGTGGACTTATTTCCCCAATTGGATGATGACATTTTACCAATAGTTATAACAATTATTTATTGCCATTTTGAATATTGTGGATTTGATGTTGTACCATTCAATTTGTATAATCAAGAGTCTCTTATGCACATATGATAAAATAAATTTCACATTTGATTGCATTGTCCAATGCTATAGAATTTTAGGTCATGTTGATGAAATATATGAATCATTTACATTGCTACAATGAATAGAGGTTCAATTAGTGGGCATATTTATTTAAATTATATAGATGTAATAATTATATATAGACTCAATAGTTAAAATACAGTAGTCAATATTATTTAAAAATATTTGGTTTTTTGATGATTAATTGCATTTTTCATTTTAAAATAATTGTATTGGCATATCTCCAATGTGGAAAAAAAAAATTAACATTGAAACATATCATTGCAATGTATTCATTTGAAATCAACAACATAGTTCATATGCACTGAGACATTTAAATGAGCACTAGACATTCATGTGAGAAAATTGTCATAAGAACATGTGCTCCTCATGGCAATAAAAACATTACTTCCTTCAACAATATCATTTATGTTGTCTTTATTATTATCATGATAATTACAATAACTTATGATATGTGAGATAACATATATACCATTACTTTTACATGTGTAATATGAACTAGTGCCTTCATTATATAAAATTTTCACCAAGGCTTCATAATATATCTATATGCATTGGTGAATAGTATTTATTTTAAAATCCCCAATGCATATCAAGATGTGGTGCATTGGTGTGTTTATTGACATAAGTGTCTCAATGTTTTTGATATCTAAAATATGAATTAAGGCTCAAAAATATTTCATATGATTGATGCTTCGTCTAGCCATTTTATGAGGCACTAATGTGTATTTCTTCATACTGTACCGATGCAAATTATATATATTTGATGCACCAATGTACCATATCAATATAAATGCATTGATAAAAAAACTTTCCCTAAAACCTTCGAATATCCTGAATTTTTAGTTAAGAAGGAAATCTATAAAAAAAATCCACTAAAACCTCCATTACCAATTTTTGAGGATTTAGTAGAGGTTTTTTTTATATAATTTTTCCAAATCTTGTAATACTAAAAATATTTGTAAACCCTCCACTAGAAGGCATTTACCTTGTATTGTGGGCCCAGACATATTAGCTCATCAACGATCATTTCATAGATGACTCATTTTATTATATTTTAATATCATCATTCCTTATGAAATGCTATAAGTGCCTTAAAAAACATTTTTTTATGCCTTCATCTCAAGTTTGTAATGAGCCAAGAATAAATGTTATAAATAGGGTTATAGGTCAATGCTTGAATGGTTGGAATCGATTAAGTGATCGTAAATTCATCCAAGCTAAATATTTAATCTTTGGCACCCATGTTTCTTTCTAGGCTTCTCCTCGAGAACTATGCAGGTGGTTGTTCAAATGGTTGAAATTAAATTAACAAGAAAACCACTAAACCTTTTGATTTAGCTTCTAAAATCTATATTGACACCAATGTGTTGTCGTCCACCTTTTATGCTAATATTCCTATCGGGTTCCATCCAAAGCAACCTATGAAAATATAGAAATATTTGTGTATCTTTTATTAGGCTAAGTTAGATGAATGTCTTGGATTTCACATAGCTAGTTGAAATATTTGTTATAACCCTCAATAATTCAATGAGCTATGGATCATCAACACCAACATGTAGGCTAGGAACTTTGCACCAAATGGGTGATACATGCTACAAAGGAAAGGAAGCAAGGGGACTCCTCATCAGGCATGATATTCAGTAGGCCATAGTGGACCTTACCACCACGAAGCTCAAAAATTTCAAGAGAGGAAAGAGATAAGACACAATAGGAAACTTGGTGTGCCCTTGTTTCCATATCTATGATGTTAACTCTTTGGTGGGGTATTTTGGATTAAGCCAATTCTAGTCTATTTTTAACTTACTAGTTACTTTAACTTTAAGAATGGATGTTTTTCTTTTGCTAGCATTGAGTTTGTATTTTCACTTATACATAGAGGTTGTATTGACAACCTTTTTTTTATTGATTAAAACTTATATATATTATTTATTAATAGAGTTTAACAAAATTTAAGAATTATTTTAGGAGTTTTGAAATGTCTTGCAATGTCTCCTTTCTTGTTAGTGGTTTTAGAGGGTTATCTTTCTATTTTTAATTAAAAGAACATACCTTTGAGTGTTTGCAACCTATGGAGGCTAACTATGAAGGATGAAGTACCACCTTCTAAAAATCAAGGAGAGAGTTTCATAACTACCATTCCTTAATATCCATGTTTCTTACAAGAATTTATATGAGAACCCTAGTTTCATAGTCCTATAATGATCAAGTGCTCAAAATTAGGCTCAAAAATAAAAGTGTTGGAATCTTCATAAACTTAGCTTCAAATCAAAGAGCTCATCATTCTGATTACAATGGTGTGAACGACACTCAAATTTGAGCTCATATGCAGAAGTTAGAGAAAGTCAAAGTTTAGGTTTGACTTGGACACATGGCAAGATTGGATGATGTGGTAAGGTCCTTTAGCGAATGAGGAGGCACCAAGTGGCAAGCCGCCATTAGCCCCCGCATGTCACAAATTGCATGTCGTAGATGGGTCAACGTTAAAAATCAGCCCCAGAATAGCCAAGGTGCGATGTGATAAGGCAGGCAGGAAGGCTTTCAAGAATTAGTCAAAGGCGTGATGTGATGGATCACAATCACACATCGGCGAAGAAAGGCATTATGAAGAATTGACCCTGAGTAGGGAAGGGTTGCAATGTGATGGATTGTAGATTACAATCGCACTTTGCAGAAAAATAGAGGTCCCGCATATATGGACCTACAATACCCTATCAAATTGCGATTTGCAAAAGGATCCTACACGTGATATGTTCATCGATTGCAGTTAATACTTCCATCGGGTCCACCACATCGCAATCCCACTTCGGCCATCACGTTCACAAGCTATAAATCCCACTAGTTTCCTCGCCGATTTTGATTTGTGATGGACAATCGGTGCCAACGGATTATGTCCCACCGCAAGAAAAAATTCTCTCTTGGTTAGCGGATTTTTGGAGCGAAATTGTGGGTTCCTATCGGATGTGGAGGAATTTGTGGAGCGAATAATGGGAAAACAAGGGAAAGTCATAACTTCTTTAGTTTTTCACCAAATGGGATGCAAAAAGAGGCCAGATAGCCATTTTTTGAGTATTATGAACTTATTGGAGCAGGTTTCAGAAGCATTTGAGCATTGTAAACACATATTTTTACACTTTTGAGCATAATAGAGAGGCCTAAGCCATTGGAAGTTGGACCAAGGAGATGTATCCTAGGAGGGATGAACTCCTTTATCATGTGCTTATTGTAATGTGTTCTTGATGATGTTCTGTACATGTTTATGTTGCTGTTCAGTTTTTGGTTTATGTTAAATTGCTCATAAAATTACCATAAAAACTCTTCATTATACTTGAAAAATTTGATGAATCCTTAAGCATAATGAAAGCATTTTGTTAATAATCTGAGGAAGATCTTAGCACTGCAAACTAATTTTCTAAATCAGATCAATTTGGTATCAAAGCACTAGGTTTGATTTGTGAAAGAAGGATTTAATTGTTTGCAAGTTTATGTCATTCTTACAAGGTTAAAGCTCAAAAGAGGTGATGGAACGCTAGTTGGAAACCCTGAAGTTGGGTCAAGGGGAAGAAGAGCAAGGTTTCAACAACCTCCAACACCATTTCAGCCTCAAGTTGCAGTTGAGACTCCAGAGATCATGTCTTATGAAGGAGAACCTACAATTATGACAGAAGATGAGAAGACCTTCAGAAAGGATTTCTTTGATATGACAGAGATGGTGAAAGTCCTCTATGAAGAGAGGAATAACAGGTTGCATGGATAAAGTTACAAACCTCCCAAAGGAGAAGGATCCTTAAGAGGAAGTAATGGAAAAGGAGGTAATGGGAATAGAGACAAACCTCCACCCTCTCCACCATCTTCTTCATCTTCTTCTTTAAAATAATATTCACACTATTCCACTAATACAACCCTTACTCATACTCGTCATCATTCTTCAAAAGGAACTGGTAAATCACCTTTTTTAAAACTTGATATTAAATTCGAGTTTCCCATGTATAATGTGAAGTGAATGTAGAGAAGCTTGATAATTGGATTCGTCAGTTGGAGGTCTATTGCAAGATTCACAAACATCAAGAGGATGACATAGAGATTTCGTTATCTTCCTTAAGAATGGAGGGCACATCACTAGTATGGTGGGAATCAAAGACCCAATAGGAGATTAAAAAACATGGTAAGATCTCAATTTCTTGGAATGATTTCATTTCTGAAAATAAAAGACAATTCTACCCTCTAGCTTATATGTAGAAAGCCACCATGAATTGGCAGAACTTTAGATGGCTTAAAGGTCAAAATGTGCAAGATTACACCCAAGAATTCATAAAAAGGTATCTGATGTTAGGTGTAGATTTGCAATCACATGGCACTTTGTTGAAGTACATAGGGGGTTTACACAGTTACCTTAAGCATACTATCTTAATGTTTAATCCCAGTAATCTAGATGATGTGTGTGTGCAAGCCACTCATCTTGAGTTAAGAGGTAAGAACACCCCAAAAGAAGGTAGTAAAAATCTATTTAAGGGTAACGAGAAAGAAAAGGGTTTCAAGGGAAAGAAAAATGCATCCATTAAAAAGGAAGGAGAGAAAACAATCTGTAAACATTGTTCTAGAGAGGGTCACAATCAAGCTCACTGTTGGAAGCTTCATCCTGAAATGAAACCAAATAAATTCAACAACAAAGGAAAATAAAAGACATTTGCAATCACTCAAGAAGAGGATATGGGATCTAAATTGGGTGATGAACAAAAATCACAGCCATGGGATTTTAAGGAAAGGAAACCATTGCCAGCACTAGTCCTTCAAACTCCCATAATGAAACTCCAAATGAAAAGAGGAGAATATAACTATTTCACATAAGGGTGATATCAAAACATAACAAGATTGATATGTTGTTTGATAGCAGCTCTCAAGCCAATCTTATCTAAAAAAACATTGTCAAGAGTTTAAATCTGGAAACTGTTGCACATCATAAACCGTATCCACTTGGATGGGTATGTGACAATCAGAATTGCAGGTTATGAGAAAGTGTAAAACGAAATTCACAATCACTGCAAAATTCATATATGAAGTGGAGCTTGACGTTGTGTCATTAGATATCTGTGGCATCGTTTTGGGTAGCCCATAACTTTATGATAGAAAATATATTTTCCATCAACATGAAAACAAATATCACATAATAAAAAATGGAGTAGAATATATTGTGAGAGCTTACACAAGAAAAAAAATCTTTCACTTATTAATGCAGGGTAGATGAAAAGACTGGTGAATTCGAGCAAGCATTTTGTGCTTCTAATGATCAAACAGGAGAATGATATTGATTATGAAGCATTTGATGGCTGTAATTCAAATTTGAAAATGAATTTAGTTGACGTTGTTAACCAATCTGATGAAATGTTTCAGGAATCAAATGGATTACTTCCCAAGAGGGGAATCCAACTTGAGTTATAGGTCTAGCAAAAGTGTCTTCTTCCTAACATTGGCATGTACAATATATCAGTGATGGAAAGCACAGAAATTAAGACGCAAATCTAGGGATTGTTGAATAAAAGGATCATTCAGCTTACTCCTTTACCACGTGGTGCACCTCTTGTTTTGGCACCCGAGAAGAATAGTAAGCATTTCCTTGAATGGAATTCAAGATGTGGATTTCATCAAAGTAGAGTTGTTGAAGGAGATATAGGGAAGATGACATTCAAAACCAGACAAGGTTTGTTTGAGTGGATTGTTATGCTTTTCGGTCTTTTCCATGCTCCTACTACTTTTACGCATATGAAGAAAGATGTGTTGAAGCCATTTCTAGACAGGATAGTCTATTTGGATGACATTTTCATTTTCAGATAAATTCATTATGAACATGTCATGTGTGAGAAAAAAATACATGATGTCGTATGTCAAGAACATTTGTTTCTGAAGATGTCAAAGTATATGCTGGATAAAACTTATTTGATGTTCTTGAGTCGTGAAATTGGTTCTTCCAAGTTTGTTCAGGTTCCCAAAGGATTTTTGACAATCTACGTGGGACATGGAGAAGGTGAGCTAAAGTTAGATCTCTCCAAGATTGATGTCGTAACAGTCTGTGGTGGTATTGACTCCATTCTTGCAGAAACAGGTGAAAGAATCATACATCCCCTTGAAGTTGCAGACACCTTTGCTCTACTCATAATTTATGAAGGCGGGCTCAAGATAGTCATTTGGATAAGAGGTTTTTTTGGAGTAGCCCAATGTTGGAGGATAAATTTTGTTAATTTTTCTTCTATTATAGTTCATTTGCATTCATTGGCATTTGTGAAAAAAGTCTTCCAGTGGGGAGGCAAACAACGAGAATCATTTGATGCTTTAAAGCAAAAGATTAGTACAACTCCAGTACTTTCTTTTCCACACTTGAGACAGTCATTTAAGTTTCAGGTTGTTGTATGTGACTATGCCATGGGCACAATATTATTGCAATGTGGTCAGCCCATTTATTTTCATTCAAAAATTTTCAATGATAAAGTGTTTAAGTTGTAGTGACAAAGGCACTTCCATTGGATGGGTTTTCTTCTACTATTCTACTTGCTAAAAAGGTATAAGAAAAGTATAAGATACAAGTTTGTTGATGTACTTTCTAGGCCTATAGTTTGTATAACTACTTTCCTCAAGCATCATTTTGTTTTACATGAAATTTATGTTCAAAAAAATACATACTTTCAAGATGTATATTCAAGCTTGAGTCAAAGGAATCAAGTGGAGGAATTTGTTTACCATTTGCATCATAATGTATTGTATCATCTTGGTAAGAAGGATGTTTCTACTGATAGTAACATGGACAAGACCAAAGAGTTCATTGAATGACTCCAAATGGTACATCAAACAATGCAAGAATAGCTTGAAAAGGTTAAAGGCAAGTACACAGAAAGGAACGATAAGAATCGTGGAGATCACAAGTTCCAATTCAGTGATTAATGGATCGAGATTAGAAAGGTGAGGGAACTGTACCCTCACCTACTAGTCAATTAAAAGTGATATTTTGTGGTCCAAAAGAATTCTAGTGGGGAGGAGGGATCAAGTGCTCAAAATCAAGCTCAAAAATAAAAGTGCAATAATCTTGATAAACTTAGCTTCAGATTGAAGAGCTCATTATTCTGATTCCAATGGTGTGAATGACACTCAAATCCGAGCTCATATGCAAAAGTTAGAGCAAGTCAAAGGTGAGGTTTGACTTGGACACATGGTAGGATTGGATGATGTGGCAAGGTCCTTCAATGAATGAGGAGGCGCCAAGTGGCAAGCCGCCATTGCCCCCTGCATGTCACAAATCACATGTCATAGATGGGTTGGCATTAAAAATTGGCCCCATAAAAGCCAAGGTGCGATGCAATAAGGCAAGTGGGAAGGCTTTTAAGAATCGGTCAGAGGCACGATGCAATGGATTGCAATTGCACATCGGTGAAGGGAAGGCATTACATAGAATTAGCCCCAAGTAGGGAAGGGTTGCAATGTGATGGATTGTAGATCACAATCACACTTCGAAGAAAAATAGAAGTCCCACATATATGGACCGTCAATACTCTGTCGAATTGTGATTTGTGAAAGTATCCCAGGCGCGATATGTTTATCGGTTGCAATTAGTAATTCTGTCGGGTCTGCCACATTGCAATCGCAATTCGCCCATCATGTTCAAAGACTATAAAGCCCACTGGTTTCATCACCAATTGTGATTTGCGATGGACAGTCGGTGCCGACGGATTATGGCCCGCTGTGTGGCAAATCTCTCATTCGGTTAGCAGATTTTTGGAGTGAAATTGTGGGTTCCTATCGGATGTGGAGCAATTTGTGGAGCAAAGAATGGGAAAACAAGGGAAAGTCATAACTTCTTCAGTTTTTCAACAAATGGGATGCAAAAAGAGGCTAGATAGCCATTTTTTGAGTATTCTGAACTGATTGGAGTAGGTTTCAGAAGCATTTGAGCATTGTAAACACATATTTTTACACATTTGAGCATAATAAAGAGGCCCAAGCCATTGGAAGCTGGACCAAGGAGACGTAGCGTAGGAGGGGAAAAATCCTTTATCATGTGCTTATTGTAATGTGCTTTTGATGATGTTCTTCAATACATGTTTATGCTGATGTTTAGTTTTTGGTTTATGTTAAATTGCTCATAAAATTAACATAAAAATCTTCATTATACTTGCAAAAATTGATGAATCCTTAAGCACAATGAAAGCATTTTGTTAATAATCTGAGGAAGATCTTAGCACTGCAAATTAATATTCTAAATCAGATCATAGAGTCACCCACAATTTTCTAAATTTTGTGCCACTCTAGGTCATGCAACACTAGCTCGTGTCAACCCTAATGACTTGGTTTTCACCCTAGCATACTTACAACTAGACTACACCTTCATATAATACCTAACCTAAAGTTTCCCAAGTTTAGTTAGAAACCATATGTTAACCCACATGTTGACGGTGCTGGACCCTCCAACATGTCAAGGGATCTCCCCGGTAAGAAGTCCCAACTAGACCTCAAACTATTTGGTGTAGGAGTCGTAGTAGTGGGTCGTACAATATCGTCTTAACTGCAGTTGCGTATAGAGGCAAGTAAGATGTCCCTATTCGTAGCAAGGGTGTGACATATGCGGCAAGTCAAGGAAAGCGCATGATCGGTTCTAACACACTGAGAGTGAGGTGAGTGTGCCCCTTGGAAACCTGTGAAAGCACAGAGTTAAGAAGGGAACACACGAGCAAATATGCATCACCAACTGGAAGGCAAGTGAGCTAGAAATCCAAAGTGATAGTTAAACCAAAAACACATTTCAGTAAGATTCATACATACATATACAAAAAATAGCTACACATTCATGCATAAGAAAACAAATACATATATCATTTAGAGTAAGCAAGATAGCTGAAATACAATATGACATATGCATGAAACGTGTTGGCTCTGTTATATTAAAAAGTGAAAGTTCTTGTCATACAATACAACCATAACCAACCACTAGTTCCGACTGTGGAATGTTACACTCACATTCGCCTGCTCCTCCAAAGAGATATACGAGCTCTGCACAGTGGAGAAGCCAAGGCTCATTACAATACTCTCCAAGCTTTCTCTAAGATACTCTTATCAGAAGCTTGGCTGACTAAAAGCATCTACAATGAGTTATGGGGGACTATATATAGCAAAGGGTGGGTGGCCCTTTACGTTCCCCTTTGTGACTATTCATCTACCCTCATGACTCTTCATCTAATCTACGACTCTTACATCCAACTATAGACACTTGAACTTCCACTTGAAAAGAAGCTACATACAATCTGCACATGTACCCATGTGAGACAAAATAGGCTTGAGCAAGCGATGCAATACATCACTATGACTTGAACAACTGTGGGAAGACCAGCTCTTCGACATCCTCATGATGGTTGATAGTAGCAAACTGATGCCAAGCTTGGTAAGCTATGTACTCTATGGTGGCATCCTTCTGGAAATGAACTCTTGCCTCTGTAGCATCTAGGTACACTAGTCTAGCTCCTCTATCCAACTCATATGATAACATGCGCATCATTTTCTTGAGTGTGGTTGGACCAGCGACATACTAATGCATGGTGTCTGCACTGATCACCAAGTTTGCGCTGGTGGCTATGTGCATCAACTCGTCAAAGTATGAGTCAAGATTCAGTCGGATCTATGCCTTTGTCTTTGTCTCAGTGAGTGTTCCAATAGATGGGATCGCATGTGCGTGCACAACAACATCCATACTCCTAAATACCCGTGCATGGGAAGCCTGCAAACTAGTGATGAGTCACGAGATCTTGTCATAGTTCCGGATATGACTCCAGATGCATGCCTTAAGCTCTATCACTATGGGCTTCATCATCTTGGGTAGGTGTAACGTGGATCCCTTGTATCTCATCATCCATGTTTGTATGTAGTCAGCAATAGTATGCACGTTTAACAAGATACATGCTCTCCTAGCACATCATTGTTGCCAATTGTTGAGATAGATAACTGCCTTATGCATGGTACCAAAATTTGAATACAACGCCCTCATGATTGTCTCAAGGGACAATAATTCATCTAGTATTGCCTTCTTCAACTCTCCCCAGGCGGATGCTGTAACTAGTTCTCCTCCTTGCTTGTTAATCTGTAATTCCTTATCCATTCACTCGTTCTCAGCTATCAAGAAGCGAACACTCGAGCTAGTGGCTTCGGTATATGCTCTAGTAGCATCGGCCAATGTTGTTGGATGCTTGTGCATGTCAAACATGATCACTCATTCCTCAAACTGTGCAGAAGATGTGTTGTCATATGAAGTAGACACTCTATGAGATTTGACAACTCTATGTTGCGACTCGTCGAATGATATGTTGTGCATCTCTTCTTCTGAATTGTCTCCAAGGATCTCAATGTCTCCTTGGTCGCTTGGGACTTGCTCCGCTTCCAGATTTGGTGAAGCTGGTAGGTCAACCTCTTGGTGGTAAGGCATGAGGTCGATATCTTGCTCTAGTTGTTGTTGCTCCATATCTGTATCCATCTGCTCAAATGCTTGTTCAATCTCTTGAGCGAAGTCCTACTCCTATGACTTCTCACCCTATCTACTTGGTGACAGTTGTTTGGATAAGTCTACTACTTGTATGGGCGCAGTTTCATCTCATGCAACTCCTTCACCGTTTACTCCATCCTCTATTTTTCTCTCTACCTTTGCCTGTTCCTCATATTGAGTTGTTTCCTCTTCACTTCTATGGCTAAAGTTTCGTTCTGTACAAGTGGGTATGCTCTGAACTTGCAGCTTTTTTTTGCCTCTGCATTGTCGAGAATCTTCCTCTTGCCTTTGTCGCACGCCAATATGTTTGCCTCTGTTACTGCTAGTGCTCTCCTGGATGTTGCTTCACGCTACTTCGCTAACCATTCCACAGAGATGCTGACCAGTTCATTAGGCCTAGAGAAGCTATAAAAATACCTCCATGGGTCTTCCTCCACCCAATGACATGCCCCATGGATCCACTGAAACTGTACTCTCGCGCAATGATCTTTCACAATATAATGCAGGTCATACAGATTGAAGCTTCGAATTTTGAAAGGATATTTATTGATCTCCTCTGTTTCAACATTTGCATGCTTGAGGTTTTGTATCTCGTACAGCCTGATCTGCAACGGAAGAGTGGGCCAAGGTTCCTTCTTCTTCTGGTGCAGCCTAGTTGACAGTCTTGCTAAGATGTGGTATGATACTTCTTAGATGATGAGCTTGTCCATGGAAAACTTCATCAAAACATGCAGAGGCTTATTCGTGTTGTACATATGTATGAAGGTGTCAGATGATGAGGCATACCAATCCGCTATGTCGATTAGTGCCTCCATTGCTGCCTTGGACATGCAAGGTGGATCCTGCTCAAATATCATCTTGTATACCAGGGTGAAAAAATGATCTGACAGCTGTGTGATAACTCCTCTGAAGATGCATTCGGAAAAAAGTTTACAATAAGTGTTGATAGAGGTTTCCACCAATGTCCATGCCCACTTCATGCCTGGGAATTCATGACAGGGATAGATTACATCCAAAATGTAGGCGAACATGTAGATTTCTACTTGTTGATCTTTGGGTAGCTGTCGAGCTCCTATGACCTGTTCCTTCAGCCTATGAGCCAATATGTCAAACCAGTTGCTTGCTTTGCCTTCAATCCAATGGGATCACCCAACTCTATGGGAAGGCCTCCATGCTCTCTTGGCCATATAAGGGACATGCAAAGATGACCAAGAATTGATACGCCTTCCACAATATCTTCATCTTGTAAATATGGTTGGGTGTCATCCTGAATTTTGTTCGCTCCTTTACCCAGTTCTTCAAGATATCCCTGGAGTTGGCATTGTTGCTAGGTAGGCTAAATGGTGTCCCCATGGTGATCACTGGCTTTGAAAAATGATACATATGCTGATAATCCTGTGCTTTGGAGGTAGAAATCTTCGTCCCACTGACACTTTTCAATGTCATCATCTTAGGATCAGTGTGCAAGATGATCTAATGTATCATGTCCGCACATGGGAACATGGGATACCTACATGCAATCCGATACAAGATGGACTTGTGAATGTTCACATAGACTTGGCAGTCTTCGAGATCTTCCCCAAATGTGGCTGAGAATGCATCATTGATCTCTTGCCATTTCCACTTGATTTCTTTGTCTACAATTAGCTTGGTGTCTTAATAGATTGACAAACTTGTAGACACTCTCTCAACTGCTGCTCCAGTTGCTCTTCCATTGGTGTCATTTGACCCTACTCTCCTAGAGGTCATCGATCCTAAACTACTGAGAGATGGAGAAAAACCTGCTATATCTAAAGACATGGCCACATGCATGGAAAGAAATATGTCAGCTAAAAACAAAGCAAACTTGAGGGATGACATGATACATACTTTGGGATTGACTGGCAAGGATTGCACAATTTTCACTGGGAGGCCGGGAGACTGGCAGCTATAATTGTGCTAAAGGTAGTTCAGATAGTCTGGAGGCTGGCTAGATGCTAGGATTGTGCAATGCACAATCTAGAATGGCCTACTGGTTGTTGGGATTGCGCAATGCACAATTTTAGCTGGCAAGAGTTGCAGGCCCAGGGACTGCATTGTGCAATTTTCTGGGTCAACAACTACTGTCTCTCAGAATTGTGTAAGGCAAGATTGGAGGACAGTCACTAGCCATAAATTCACATTTTTTGGGAGGAAGGTAGAGCCTTCCCTTTCAAAATTGCGCAATGCTGTCTTGGTGAGGCAGAGTCCAGGCTAAGGTTTCCCAGACTGCCGACGGGAAATTGAAATAAAATGAAGATGTGAATGCATGGCGATACTAAGTGTAGGTAGAGGTGAATGATCATGCATGCAAATAGTGGATGCAAGATTCAAAAAACAAAACAACATGCATGTGCATGAGATGAGTCATCGAATCGTCGACTATTTGTGTAGAACAGTGTCATGCATGCGAAAACAGTGAGATGCTAACGCAAAATAAAATGGTGATTGTACAAGATAATATGCGTGTAAATGAGAGAAAGCGTTCACATAAATCAAGCAGACAACTCTCACACAAGACAAAACACAAAAAGCGACAGAAATGTTGCAAAAGACAAGTTAAGCGGACTTACCTGGAAATAGCTGAGCTAGATGTGTGAAAGACTTCTGGATGTGTTGTGGGATGTTAGAGCTCCAAGATCGATGTGAAGAATGAGCTCTGAAGCATCAAATAAATAAGTTTGAGGCTCATGATGCGCATGCCACAATTATAGAAAAAAGAGACACTTGGAGGAAAGTTTCTAAAACAATATTTGCATGTAACCTCTAGTTGATAAAAATATCTCCCTAAAATCTAGGGATGCTTTTTGCATGTTGCTTTTTTCTATTTCGGGAAAAAGTAGCCCATGCATGCAAGTCAATTTTTCTTGGTCCCAGGTGGAACTGATCAACTTGAGGGAACATGCAACATCCTACTTGACTAAGGGGGAATTTTGCACAGTTTCTAGGAGGAAGCTAGGTTGACTATTTAGAGGGATTGCACAATTTCTAGGAGGAGTGACTGACTGCTACCTAGAATCGCGCAATTTTTGGGCTGAGCAGTCATGCTAGGCCAGATTGCGTAGTTTTCACTGGGAAGGTTGACTAACTAGATTGTGCAGTTTCTGAGCCTAGTAGGTTGGTAGTCAAATTTGCATAATTTCTAGAGGGAAGACTGGTTCCCCTCCCGAATTGCGCAATTTCTTGAGGGAGTTTCTCAGCCATCAGCTTGTGAGGGGAGTGATGCAAGTTATCATGCATAGGCTGG
Organism: Pinus taeda; assembly: GCA_000404065.3. Lineage (NCBI taxonomy): Eukaryota > Viridiplantae > Streptophyta > Pinopsida > Pinales > Pinaceae > Pinus > Pinus taeda. The sequence goes on from APFE030623953.1 coordinate 54,477, forward strand.
CAAGCTACTACAGAACCACTGAAGCTCATGTACTTGATAGTGCAAGACATGCTATTGAGGATGGTTGGTAGGGAGGCTCCAAAACGAAGCTAAGGCAAAATTTTGGAGGGTAGCTGTATTTGCTACAACACTTGGTGACAAACTGGTAGAACTCCAAGTCTCTGAATGGACCTTGTTCGTGAAAAGCAAGTCTAACACCTCTGGATGTATTTTTTAGTTCTCTATTTGTGTTGGTTTCTACACTTGCTTGATTGTAAGATGTAGCATCTACCAAGCTCTTGGTTGATCGACACACATTCCAAGCTAAGTCTACGCAGCTATTTCTATTGGGGATGAGGGGTATATTGGTGGACAAGCAGTATACTTTTCAGAGTTTTAGTTTCATCTCTGGTGTTGCTCCATTTCCAACAGGCCTGGACAGTACCCTTACAAAGTCACGCAGGAACACAAGCATCGCTCTACTGCCAACGAGCCTAGTCAGTACCCCGATGGAGTTACTTGCATCACCTCTCTGTGCAAGAAACCTTTCTCTTCTTTCACCTTATTCATTTTCATTCATTTTCTGTTTTTGAAAATTTTCACTTTCATTTTTACTATTTTCATTTTCATAACTGTGCATAACACTTATTTATTTCAAAGGCGGAAGAGGGATCTTGACTTATTGAGAGAAGAAGAGTTTGTTCCTTCAGAGAAGTAGTTTATCTATATACCTTTGACATGCTTGTTAAGGTTTTCCCCCTCACTTTACTCTACTTGACTGAGTTGACAAGGATTAACCTAAAACAATCGACTAGAGTAGGTGACACTAGTTAGTGTGCAAGCGTTGTGTTTTCACTATGGTTCACTTCAAACACTACGTATTTTCCATCGACGTATCATGGAATGAAGGTAACAAGTTCCTCATACAGAGGCAAGACAACAGATAACCAAGTATTGATAACTGAACAAGTCCTCTTGTACTTTACCCATCTTGTTTCAAGAGTCACACACGGTTTCATGTGAAACTAACCTACGGACGTAAACAAGAAAACAAACACAAAATAATGTGGAAGCAAAGTAAATGCGAAAGAAAAGCGAGTAAGAAAATAGGAAAGCAAACAAATAAGCATGCAAGGTAAGAAGCAAACATACATGCAAGAAAATAAACCAAAAGCAAACACTACTCCTACTCCTAAGCTAATGGTGCATGGGCCCGATCACGTGAAGTGATACTTCCAATGTAGCCATCGGTGCATTAGTCAACCCATGTTGGTGAAGGCATGGTTCGCGAACAACACAACTATGTGAACCAGCAAACATGAAAGATATAAAAATGAATACAAACACACTCCAAGTTTAAATGTGTCCACAGAATATACGTGAGTGCAAGTGCATGACATGCAATCCATGGACTTATCACGGTGTTGTGCGACACTGCGTGCAACATCTAAGCATACGCATACTCTTGACTATGACATGCAAGCAAACGAAAGAAACAAAGACAAATTGCATCGTGCACATGTGCTTGCAATGTAAGATTCCTCTAATGCATGAGTGATGGGATCATGTAGTTCAAGTGGAGGAAGCATCATATGTGTGTGAGATTGATCTTCGATGCATATAGATGAGTGATGAGGAGCCTTGGGTGTTTTAACAATTTCTTGATTAGAAGTGAAACCAACCTCAGGAGAGGAAGGGCCTGACATAACCATCAGTTCGGGTTGAAATTCCTCGATAGTCTGTGGGGTTTCGAATTCATCAATAGATAGATCATCCTAAACATGTGGCTTCGAAAAATCAACTACGATAGAATCATCATCATGATCGAATACGGGAGTAAATAGATCACGACAGCTATGATCAGAAAAATCAATGATTTCATCAGTATCCTCATGATCTGATGAATCAAATAGAGGGGTAGATGAAAAGAAAAAAAATTCACCCTTTGTGTTTTCAGAAAGAGCAGATGAAAAATGATGTGGATTTTCAATGAATAATTTATCCTCTTCGTTGTCGGATGATGGACTGACATCCGGTGTGTTCTACGAATGATCAACAATGGGTGCATCCATAGACGAAGATATGTTGGGTTGTGTTATATTCTTTCCACATAGTTAACAGGGGGTTTGAGGGGTACCCGTAACCCGACTTTATGGGGTCCGGGGCAGCGCTCTAGAAAATTATGGTTTTGGACGCGATGGTTTTCGATCCATGGTATTGGATGCTTCGACATTTATAAATATGTATTGTAAAATTGAAAGGAACATAATGAAAAATCAAGCTAGTAGTCCTGATTTTGGGATCCAGTGGGAAATCTCTGTGTATATGTGTTTTATGTGTTATGCTCTCGCATTTTTATTTTTTCTTGTGATTTAGAATTCGTATGCAGGTAATTTTTGTACGGGGTTAAAACCTACATTTGGTATCAGAGCCGTTTTGGCTTCAAGGGGACGCCTTTGTTGCTGAGGGGTTTTGCTCGGGCCTGTGGTAGACCCTGTTCAGTGGGAGATCTGCGAGATCGATTATGGTGGTGAAAGATGATGGCGAGCAGCAGAAAGATAGAGATTGAGAAGTTCAATGGTCAGAGTTTTGAGTTGTGGAAACTCAAGATGGAGGATCTGTTGGTGGATAAAGATCAGTGGATCGCGGTAGATCCGGGTACTAACCAACGGGAGTGACCGATGAAAGAATGGAAGAGT
>APFE030623953.1:61334-81161 GCA_000404065.3 Pinus taeda
TGAGCAGGTTTATGTCAAAACCAGGGAAGGAGCACTGGACAGCAGTGAAGCGGGTTTTCAGGTATTTGCGTGGCACTAGTGATTATGGTTTGTGCTACCAAGGAAGACCAGGATTGGACAGAGTGTTGGATATACGTGGTTTTGTTGATGCAGATTGGGCTGGAGATCTGGATCAGAGAAGATATACAAGTGGGTATGTCTTTAACCTATTTGGAGGTGCAGTCAGTTGGATGAGAAATAATCTGTAGTGGCACTCTCATACAAAGGCAGAATACATGGTAGCCACTCATGCAAGCAAGGAAGCAGTTTGGTTGCAGAGATTGTGTTCAAGTATGGGGTTAGTACAGGGAGCTATAAGGAAGACTGTGACAGCCAAAGTGAAATTTTCTTGGCAAAGAACCCTGCTTATCATTCAAAGACAAAGCACATTGATGTTCAGTATCACTTTGTGAGGGATATGATAGAAGACAAAAAGGTGTTGCTGGTAAAGGTGGACACTTTGAAGAATACTGCAGTTGCATTGACAAAATCTGTGAGCTCTGAGAAGTTCTCTTGGTGTAGAGAAACAATGGGTGTTTCAGGGCTGGAAAAATGACTAAGCTCTCTTGTGGCCCCTTGTGGAAAGAAAACAACAAGTGGCACATTGTTGGGTTGTGTTATATTCTTTCCACATAGTTAATAGGGAGTTTGAGAGGTACCCGTAACCCCACTTTATGGGGTCCGGGGCAGCACCCCGGAAAATTATGGTTTTGGACGCGATGGTTTTCGGTCCATGGTATTGGATTCTTCGGCATGTATAAATACGTATTGTAACATTGAAAGGAACATAATGAAAAATCAAGCTGGTAGTCACAATTTGGGATCCAGTGGAAAATCTCTGTGTATATGTGTTTTATGTGTTATGCTCTCACATTTTTATTTTTTCCTGTGATTTAGAATTCGTATGTAGGTAATTTATGTACAGGTTTAAAAACTACAAGATACACATGTGAAATCATGGATGACAGAGTCACCAAAGTGTCGAGCTGTAAAAAGGGTGTTTTTCACCTCTAATTACCTCACATTAGTTTGTCAAACCAGGAATGTTTTGTTATTTCAAAGAGTGTCTCAGTTTGAGGCTATCATTTTCCAGAGTAGTGCTAGTAGTATAGTGCTCAAAATACAAGAGTAAATGGATGCTTAAAACAAGATCTACTTACAGTAAAACACTTTAAAGTTGAAATCATGCATTCGGGAAACTAAGCAATTTATTAATCAAGGGTCTAGTAACAGTAACTCATCCGTCTATAAACTAATGTAACTAAAGACAATCAAGGAACAGATCGTCAATCTGGGGACTAGACAACAAATGTCAACGCCCACTACAGTTTTAGATCGTTCTGCACACCAAAGCAATGATAACGCAAATAATCAAGAAATGGAACAGCAACTGGAAAATGGAACAACAACTAGGCAATGGAACAACAACTAGGAAATGGAACATCAACTAATTCTTATGAACAACAACACCTTAATCTCCGGAAATAAGTGCAGCAACCATATCCTATAGAAATCAGGTAGCGATCTTTATTCTAAGGGTAAATCAGATAGCACACAAAAATAGAACGACGATTGATTAGCAATGAAATATAGAACAATACTCGGAGTCAAATGTAAGTGCATGATAAACCAAGATAAATAGCACACACAGCACACCTTAGTATTGAGAAAACAGTAATCTGATTTCAATACCACAAATATCAATGTTAGTTATAAAGAATACGACTATAGTTCATAATGGAACAACAATGTCAGTTGAACAACAATCGCAATCAAATGTAAACCATAGATGAATACAACAATATGAATGTTACAGCACAGTTACTCTGTAATTGAACAACAATAGTATTCTGTAAAGACCAGCAATGTCGTATCAACAATTAAAGGAACAACAATGTGTTGTAGAGTCAATACGATGTTTCTGTCTCAGAGAATGATATCACTCAGTCTAACATAAATAAAATATAACAGAGTTTTGATGTAAAATAACAAAACATATCAGATTACTGAACAAAGCTGATAATGAAAACCACACACAAACAAAAGATAATGATACAGGAGCAAGTGTTCCACTAGGGCTGGGCCCTTAGCCTCCAGGGACACACCGCTTGAGATTATTCCAGGATCAAAGATGAAACAACAACCAAGTTTATATTAACACATTAAAACAGAATTACAGCGGATCACTTCTCAATGAGAGTCGATGATCAAAGTCTCAAATTCAAGAAAAGTTACATAGAAAAATGACAGTCAATCAGCCCCCGGGCTAGCGGTGTTGCCCCTTTTTATAACAGCTAAGGTAGAGATGTCAAGGATGCAAAATAGTTAAAAAAGCGATCCCTCAGGATCCTCCCTCCGAATCAAAGGATCCTGAGGGATTTGCCAAACTGTTAACTCCCAGTTATCCATTTTCTTTCTTGCGCTGAGTCGATACCTCCATTTCCTTTCCCTGGCTGATATGCTTTAATTTGGATCGCCTTGTTTGCATGTGGTTCCCCACCAAAGGGACAACAATTAACTTGGCCCTATCTTTCTCTTTGGAATAGCAATCTTTCATTTTTCCCCTTTCCTGCATAAGAAATGGCAATTATCAGTGTTTTCGTATTGCATGTTAATCTTATAGATTTTGTCATAATTTCTTATTATCTACCTAGTTCATGATGCAAAGGGGTTGTGAGTTTTAATGAAAAGATGCTAAAATAATCAACAAAAACATACGTTCTTTAGTACTCCACACACCCCCCTGCTTACCCTTTTTCATGCCCTCATGAAAACATTGTAGTTGAAATGTAAGGCAGTGAAAGAGTAGGTTGGAGATGGGATCTCATGTGGTGGTCTACAGCCATGATGCCTAACTAGGTGTTCAAAAAAATGGCCTGTTTGACCCTCAGGCATCTCATACAGGGTTTGGTATCTAGGTGCAGGGTGCCAAATAATCGGACTCTGGAACCTATATCCTAACCAAGATGGCCTTTCTCTCAAGATAAATTCACCATAGAGGTGCAAGCGATCGGTGGCTAACTTAAAGTTTTCATAATTAAATGGTTCCATGAGTTGGATATTCGGATTAGAGATCTGATATTGAAATTTAGCCGCATCAATGGCAAGGTCTTTAATAGTGAAAAAGTATTCTATTCTCTGTCGATTGATTGTTGTATGAATGGGTCATAATTCTTCAATCATGCTTGGAGTCCCCATGAGGTTCCTATGTTCCCTCCATAACTGCACTGGATTTCTAGGCTCAACTCTTACCCATAAGTCTAATCCGTTTTCTTGTCTTTGGAAGGCATTATAGGCTTTAAGCCATTTGATTTGATTAACTCCAAATGAAATAAATGCTTGCAATTGGATATCCCCAACAAAAGGGCCAGGGTTCTGCTCTGTCTCTTGGTCTAACACAAGGTTTTGTAGACAGAATTCACACAGTAATATTTGAACCTGTACTCCGTAGTGCTTACAACAATTTATAAAATCATCAATGGTATTAATTTGTATAGGAGCTCCTACTCTGACAGCTTTTATTTTCAATTGAAAATATCATTCCATTAGAAACCAAGCATAATTCTTAGCAGGGGCTCTACATGCTAGGATGTTAGTGTACAAAGAGCATAAGGTATCCCTCTACTTGATAACTATATCTAACCTACTAGTTACCTTTGTGACTTTTTATTCTTCCTTTCGCCATCCTTCAAAGGCCTGGCTTTCAGATAAATTGACATTCCTTAGCTGCTGCTGTAATTCTTCATACCTTTCTCGAGGAACCGTTTGTTCTGTGAGTTTTTCTACTACTTTCTGAGCTTGCATCAAACCCTCTCATAAGGTTACCATCCTCGTATCACTGTCCCACATGGTAGTGGTGAGTGGAAGGTTCACTTGAATCTTCTTATTGCATCGTCTCATGTTTATGGTTCGCATTTCTTCAGAGGGTTGTGCCTCTGTCTGCACTTCTTTATCATAGGCCGATATATCATCTGTTTGTACTTCAACATGGGTAATAGTTGAATGTTGTTCCTTTTGGTTTTGAACAACAGATTGCTCCTCAACAAGGTTTTGAATGGCAGACTGCTCCTCAATAGGGTTTTGAACAACAAACTGCTCCTCAACATGGTTTTGAACAGTAGGGTGGACTTGAGTCCTCCGAACCTTTTTCTTGAGGGGTCTTGCTGGAGTGGTTGCATGTCTCACCCCCGAAGTCCTTTTTACCCTCTTCCTCATTTTCAAAACCCTGATTTGTTGTCGAAGTTGAGCTATCACATTCAACAACCTTTGATGTTCTTTCCATAATATTTTAATTTCTTCTATTTCCTTAGAAGGAGCAGTTGTCTGTTTACTTGAGCATGGACTGTTATCTCGTTCAATTCCCTGGTTTTCTCCTTGGGGTGCTCCTTCTTTTCTCTGCTCAGGTTGCTCAGGAGTAAGAACCCTAGCCAGTTCTGTTATTTCCTGGGTGACTTCTTTTTCCACCCCTTATTCTTCCTGAATTTCTTTCGGTGTAGTCTAGCTAGGAACCGATTGTTCCTCCTCTATACCACTTTTCTCTCATGTCATACTTTCATCATGAACAGGTTGATTCTCTTTTTCTACTTCCTCGTCATGTAATTCTTCGGGTGCATTTTTGTCCTGAGAAGAATGCTCTTTTGGTTCTTCTTCAACATGGAGGTCTGGCAGGCTAAGAGGTTGGGCATATTTGCCCATATTGGCCAAAATTTTGGCCAATTCATCTTCTTGCAATGGATTTTGCAATGGGTTGTCTTCACGTTGCTCTGTTTCTTCCTCCTCCTGCCCAAGTTGCTCGGTTTCTTCCTTGTTTTCTCCTTCCTCATTTCCTTGCATTCCTTTCTCATTCTCTTCTCCTTCTAATTGCAAGGGTTTCTCATCCCCTGAATCGTATATCTCTACTAGTTGGCTAGTATCCCCTTGGGAATTTTCTAGCCTCCCTTTAATTTGTGCCAATCTGACAGATTTCCTTCATTTCAATGGGCGATCTGGTGTACTGGTGGCATGCTTACGTTTTGGGGATGGCATAGTCAATCCCCCATCTATCATGGCAATTAGCTCTTCTCAGCTGCTCTGTTGTTGGGTGAGGCTATGGCTAACTATCAACCGTATCAGCCCATGGTGACTTACTACTGATTCTACATGATGTTCCTTTTTCATGCTTCGGGAAACATCATGAAGTAATGAATTTAAAAATGAAAGTAAGTTTACAGAGCATTTTTGTTTTAATACGGCTAAAAGTTTAAGGTGTCGTGGTCTTACTACGTCTTTCCTACATTATAGATCTGGATGATCTTTGCCAATTCTGCTCACGACTCTCCTAATGCTGCTAGTAGAACCCCTTTTCCTCTGATTATCAGGTTTTGGCCTTCATCCTGGAAGGTTTTTATGATATTTTGCAGTCTCTCCTTCATTATCGTCCACACAGGTCTAGTGGCTAGCAGTCCCGAGACCTCTATGTTGGGTTGTGTTATATTCTTTCCACATAGTTAACAAGGGGTTTGAGGGGTACCCGTAACCCCACTTTATGGGTCCGGGCAGCGCCCAGAATTTTGTTTTGGCCCTTTTGTAGGTGGGCGGACCCACCTATGTTTTGTGCAGATTTTAACAGTTTTTTGGATGGATGGTTTTCGTCCATGTTTTGGATGCATGGTTTTCGTCATGTTTTGATGCTTTGCATGTCATATTATTGTATTTAACATTGAAAGGAACATAATGAAAAATCAAGCTGGTAGTCCCGGTTTTGGGATCCAGTGGGAAATCTCTGTGCATACGTGTTTTATGTGTTATGCTCTCGAAATTTTATTTTTCCTGTGATTTAGAATTCGTATGCAGGTAATTTCCGTATGGGGTTAAAACCTACACTCTACAATTATGTCATTTGCGACTACTATGTGTCTCCCCCTTACTGTGGAGTGATCTTTTTGCAAGTTCTGCAAGAATTCTATTGCTACGGTCTCATTGGATTCCTGTAAACGATTGAGATAAATTACCCAACCTGCTCTTGCCACGATTCCCCGTGCAGCATCAGAGACTGTCAATACCCGTGGTTCTCTCCGAATTGATCTTCCTCCCATGCTTTTGGTTTCACTGTAAAATCTCAGAGATGGCAATGGAACAACAGGTTGTTCAAACTGTCAGAACATAGAGAAACTAACAAAACAGCAGGACTCGGTCAAATCCTGAGTCACTTACTAATTTCCGCAAAGCATACTACAGAAATCGCTTAGGAACAGCAAGCCATGCAAATGGAAAAACAATATACCGTTGAGCCTTACTATTCCCAAGTAAACAATTTCCCTAATAGTAGTCTGACACGTGTATCAGCGAATGATGAGGTTAACCTCCCCCCTCGTAATGTGATAGGCCGTCCATGACCATCAAATGAGGGAGCGACACGCTGATTTTCCCTAGGACAGAGTCATAAAGGAACAACGTATAGGAGCATGCCATGTTTACAAAAGTAGCAGGTTACCGAAATCAAGGTGTATAGGTGGATCGCTTAACAAATAAGAGACTGTTGTGATATGATGCGAGGTTGGGAGGATAGGACAGCTGACATGCACACAGAGTCTAATGCGATCATTATCAACTTTTTGGTCATGATTGGTTATAATAGATTTTCATGTGTTTAATGGTTCGGGAAATAATATACATAATCGTATGTGACATATTACAAAGGTATAAGAGATGGAAGGGTGTTGATGATTACTTATTGATGTATAAGTAATGTGACTTCAATACCATTAATAGAGCTTTGCTGCTGATAGGTGTCCATAATCTTGACAGAGTTGTTTATTTCACCCATGGAACCATGATTCTTTGTGTATGCTTAGGAAGTGTTGTGTGGTGTCAAAATGTAGGCCATTATGCTGGCTTGGTGACCAGTTAGCCATAATGCCATTCACCAGGAAGGAGTGAAAGGTGGGCAAGCTAGCTCATGATGAGACCTCCTATTCTAAGGAGTCTTTATTTTTTGTTTTGATGTGCCTTTTGGACCATATCCCTGGTGTGGTGGCCATAGTGGGAATGCCACTTCACTTTATTCCTTATGATCATGGTAGGTTGTCTCTTGATGAGACCCCCTATCCTGCATTTGACAACTCATATAAACAAAACATCATTTTTCTTTTTTCCTTTTTTCTTTCATAAATTACTTTCCTATTTATACACAAAGGGTGGTTCAACACTCCTTAAGAGTAGGAATGGTGGAAGAAGTCTTAACATCTCAATAAAAACATATAGACCCTTTGCTCTTATTCCTTAATAATAATAATAATAAAATATTATGAGAATTTAAAAGGAACCAACATGATAAAGATAATCAATCATATTAGTATTAGTAGAATAATGACAATAAAAATAATGGATAAGTGTGTCCTTCCCTCTTTCCTCTTACCAATTCAGAGCAATTTCTTGAAAAAATAGCGATTTTATATAATTTACTAATTTCAGTATGCTGTCATTTTGTATCCATTGCATAAGTGTATAGCTGTGTTCCAAAAGACTTGAAACAGCAGGAACAACAGGCATCTTTAAATTGGAACAACGAGGAGAACAAGCATAAGTAAAAGGAATACGAGAATGTTGTCATTTCAAAAAGGAAGAGAAAAGAGTACAAGTGTTGTTCCTTTGAAAAAGGAGTAGCAACATCCGAAAGTGTTGTTCCCTTGGAAAAGGAACAACAAAAACGCAAATGTCGTTCCTTTGGAAAAGGAACAACAAAAACGCAAATGTCGTTCCTTTGGAAAAGGAACAACAAAAATAAAAAAGTGATGTTCCTTTGGAAAAGGAGCAACAGAAAACACAAATGTTGTTCCTTTGGAAAAGGAACAACAAAAATCAAAAGTGTTGTTCCTTTGGAATATGAACAATAGAGAACACAAATTCCATTCCTTTGGAAAAGGAATAGCAAAAATCAAAAGTGTTGTTCCTTTGGAAAAGGAACAACAAAAAATGCAAATGCCATTCCTTTGGAAAAGGAACAACAAAAATCAAAAGTGTTGTTCCTTTGGAAAAGGAACAGTAGAAAACACAGATGTCATTCCTTTGGAAAAGGAACAACAAAATGCAAATGTCGTTCCTTTGGAAAATGAACAGAAAAATGAAAGTGAAAAAGTAATCAGCAAAATGAACGGCTGACCCAAAAGGTGTTGTTCCTTTGGAAAAGGAACAACAAAATGAAAATGTTGTCCTTTTGAAAAAGGAACAGCAGAAACAACCAAAGTGCACTCGAATGTTTTCCATTCTGAAAAGGAACAGCAAAAATGACAGTGTTGTTCCTCTTGAAAAAGGAACAACAAAAAAAAATGCAAGTGTTGTTCTTTTTGAAAAAAAGGAACAACAAAAACGATAGAATTACTGCTGCTTCGAAAAGGAACAACAAAGTGCTAATACACAAATATGTACAGAAAATGATTTAACAAAACAAAGAAACTATGTACAAAGTGTAAAAACAGGTGAATCACTTAATGAATCACAGGTGAGGAAGATTTCTCTTCCTCCTCCAAAATTTTCATGTTAGAGTCTTTGCGTAGTTGCTGATAGAAGGACTCCCGAGTAAGTGGTTTACGATATAGTCGAAATCGGTGGTCGTTTTCCTTGAAGGTATATCCGGATCCGTCAATGGTGGTTAGAGTAAGGGTGCCATTATCATGTACCTTCTGGATTTCAGATGGCCCCAACCAACGAGTCTGAAGTTTCCCGGGAAAATCCTGAAACCTGGAATCATATAAAAGTGTCCAGTCTCCTTCGCGGAAGACTTTATTTTTAATGAGAGAATCATGCCATTTAGCTTGTTGTTGTTGGATTAATGCAGTGTTTTGGAGGGAAGAGAGCCTGATTTCATCTAGTTCATTGATCTACTGTAATCTATTAATCTGTGCCTCGTTTAGATCTAAGTCGACTTCTTGTGCTACTCATAGTGTTTGGATTTCAAATTCTATGGGAAAAATGGATTCCTTTCCAAACACCAATTTGTATGGTGAATAGATGGTAGTGCTTCTCCATGTTGTTCTGTAAGCCCACAAGGCTTCTAGTAGTCTTGCAGCCCAATCATTTCTATGTGACGCAATGGTTTTTGTTAAGATTGCTTCTATTATTTTATTGCTACTTTCTACTTGACCATTTGCTTGTGGGTGATATGGAGAGGTAATTTTGTGCTAGATATGATAATTTTTTAGTGTTGCGGCAATCTTGTTACTAGTAAACTGTGGTCCACCATATGTAATTATATCTCTTGGAAGCCCATAATGCACAAATATATGGAACAGGAACAATATGACAAAATCCTCTGCAGCTCTCGGCAATGCCTCTGCTTCAACCCATTTGGTGACATATTATATTTCCACCAAAATATATGTTTTCTGGTTTGAGGATGGGTTAATTGGTCCAATGAAATCGAGGGCCCATCACTCGAATGGTTCAATGAGTAGTTGTGGGTTCAAGGGCATTTCATCGGGCTGACTAGCACGTCTTGCTCTCTGGCAACTGTCACATGCTTGGACAAACTTCTTTGCATCTTTGAAGATTGTGGGCCAATAATACCCTATTTGCAGGACCTTATGCCCCGTTCTGCGATCGGTGAAATGTCCGCCACATGGTTCGTCATGACAAGATTTTAAAATGTCAAAAATTTCATTCTCGCGGACGCATCTCCTGATATGCGTATCTGCCCCTGTATGGAACAGGTAGCCCCTAATCGAAGAAAATCAAGCACTTTGCTGGACAATCTGTTTTCATTCATTGGGGGTTAGATGTCTCGGTAATTTACCTACTGCTAAGTAATTCGCAACATCAGCATACCAGGGTGTTTTAACAGTGACATCAAACAAATGCTCATCTGGAAATTGATCTTCAACTATTGCTGTGTCCATTGGTTTTGGCATTTGTGAGAGAAAGTCAGCTATAGGATTTTCTTTTCTAGGTCGGTCCTTGATTTTTATATCAAATTCTTGCAATAAAATCAGCCATCTAGTTATTCTGCCATTTGTGATTGGTTTATTTGCTAAATATTTTATGGTAGAGTGATCTGTATACAATATAATAGGATATCCAGTGATGTAATGCCTGAACTTATTGACGGTGTGTATTACAGCTAGAAATTATTTTTCAGTAACAGTATAATTCAATTTAGCAGGGGATAAATTTTTGCTAATATAATAAATTGCATATGGTTTTTTGTCTTCTTCCTACCCAAGGACTGCTCCAATAGCTGTATCCGAGGCATCTGATGAAATTTGAAATGGCAAGTCCCAATTTGGTCCTTGAAGGACTGATACTGTGGACACAAGCTTCTTTAGATCCTGGAAAGCACGTTCACATTTTTCTGTCCAAAGAAAGTCAACATTACCTGTCAGTGCATATAGAGGGGCAACAATATGCGAAAAATGTTCTATAAACCTTCTATAATAACCAGAAAATCCAAGAAAACTGCATACCTATGTTTGAGTGGCAGGAGTGGGAATTAGCAAAATTATTTGGATTTTGGCTGGGTCTACCTGTATGCCAACTGCTGAGATATAATGGCCTAGAATAAGTCCTTTAGTCATCATCATATAACATTTTTCATGGCTCAAACAAAGCCTGGTGACAATGCAGCGCTGCAGGACTTTTTCCAGTGTGTCTAATGATGGGTCAAAATTGTCTCCGTATGGTGTAAAGTCATCCATGTATACTTCGAGCCCTTCATTTATTAAGTCTGAAAAGATACTGAGGATAGCCCTTTGAAATGTGGCAGGAGCGTTGCATAAGCCAAAAGGTAGAACTCTGTAGGAAAATGTTCCCCAAGGACAAGTAAAAGTGGTTTTGTCTTGGTCTTTAGGGGCAATCTGAATTTGATTGTATCCACTAAATCCATCTAAGAAAGAAAAGAATTTATTTCCTGCCAAAGTGTCTAATACTTGGTCAATGAATGGAAGGGGAAAGTGGTCTTTTTGTGTTGCTTTATTTAGCTCTCTATAATATACACAAATCCTCCATTTTCCATTTTTCTTTGGTACCACCACAAGTGGAGAGACCCATTTACTATCGGAGATAGGGTAAATGAAGTTGACATCTAAAAATTTTTGAAGTTCAGCTTTTACAACATATTTTAGATGAGGATTAAGTCTCCTTTGTGGTTGGCAAACAGGTCTCGCATCCTTCTCTATGTAAATGTGGTGTGTACATAACTGAGGATCAATTCCTTTCATATCAAGGTAGTCCTATGCAAATGCTTCTTTATATTTCCTCAATAGTTGGATGAGCTTCTCTTCTTGTTCGGAAGTCAGGTTGGCATTAATGTTTAAAGTCTTTCCCAACTCAATTTCTACAATTTTGCTATTTGAAACAGAAGTAGTGGGTATTGTTTTCTCGTGTGTATCTTTAAGAGGATCTTCTTCTAATCCATTATCAAATGTTGCTTCTATCATGTGACATTGTATGTGGGATCTGGGTTTAGTTTGGCTAATAAAATTGTTAATAGCATCATCTTTTGTTTGGTCTTTGAAATCAAGTGCCTCTTTTATAGTTAATGGAGATCTAATATTTTCGGTGAGGTATGATACAATATGCTTGTTAGTTTTTATTATTGTGACACTTGGCTACGCTGGAGGGTATAAAGCTAGGTTCTTGATATTTTCCCCTCTCGTTATGGTCATATTGCCTTGTCGGCAGCCGATATAAGCATCGACAGTTGTAAGCCAAGGTCTGCCTAAAATCAATGGATGTCTATCAAGTCGGTTTTTGTGGTTTATTATCAGAAAATTGGCCAGATACTCCCAGGAGTCAATGGATACCATGACATCATGTAGTGTGCCCTCCGGCCTAACCACGGATCGGTCAGCCAATTCTAATAAAGTAGAGGTCGGTTCTACTAATGTGATGCCTAGTTTTTGGCAAGTGGTAGTTGTTAAGATATTGATTGTAGCTCCTAGATCAACTAAGGCATTTGAGAAGGTTTGACCATAGATTTTTACGGTTACTATTGGATTTCCTGGGTCTTCGTATTTAACGGGTGTTTCTTTTTCTGATAATAAGTCAGATAGTGTGCCAAATACTTGGACTCTTGGATTGTTTTTTATATTCCTCCTTGGTATCATTATACATAACTCTTTGCTAGTATTTGCATATATCGGGATGTCTTGAATGGCTTGGAGGAATGGAATTTTTATGTACATGTTTTTTAATTCTCCCAGAATGTCAAAATCAAGATATTGTATAGGTCGAGGTATAATTAATCGTTTTGGGAATGGGGGAGAGGATGTGGTTGCTTGATTATGGATTTGTTGTCTGGTCACGCCCTCTTCTTGTGACGATTGTTCTATAGGTAACTAATTTTTACTTTGAGTTGTATTATCTCCCTCTGTTTCAACGATACGCCCAGATCTTAATTGAAGGTCATTACACTCCCTTAGATCAGTTCCTGATTCTAGTGTTTCAATTATTTAGATAGATTGGACAGGTCTATTATTCGGATTATGGTTGGGTTGGGCTGGGAGTTGTGGTCTTAAGTTAGGCTGGGGTTTTTTTTGTAAGGCTGGTAGTGTAGGTTGAGGGAGTGGGATGGTTCCTACTAGTTGATTCATCAGTCTTTGCCAGTTTGTCTTCCAGGCTTGACTCTGTGAAGTAGAAGGGGTCCATTGTGATGGATATACATTATTTTGCCAATATGGTGGGGTATAGGGAAAATTTGGCCAATTCGGTTGGCTTGGTTGATTCGGCCATGGAGATGATGAAGGGAATGACTATTGTGACCAATTCGGGAATGGAGGTTGAATTTTCCACATTGTATTATATTGTTGAGCATGATATTGTGGAGGCTAAAAAGAAGAAGCTGGATCTGAAAACATACCTGATTGTCATGGCTGCCATTGACGATGTTGATTGAGTAGATACACTGATTCTGGCTCTTCTTATGCTTCCTTATATACTGCCTTCAATCCAGGAAGTGAGGGACAACTTTCCGTAGAATGATATTTCGTACAAATGGCGCAAACTTGGACTACATCTAATGGACACTCCTTATGGCTGTGTTTCTTCCTGCATCGGGGATAGAAGATTGCCAAATTCTGTTCTGCCTCCACTTGCTTTTTTTGGCCTACATAATATCAAGTTGTGTTGTCAGTGTCCCTAATATATTAGTTTTAAAATTTTCTAATCAATTTCCAATTTCTACACGAGTTACTCCTTCTATCGAAATTCTATTATCTCTGCCGGTTTTAGTCTTGTGCTGCCTCTCGAGCTCCTGATACATAAATCAATAATGTTAGCAAAATTTTCCTGATAAATATCTCATTTTCCCATAATATTTAATGTTTCAATCCACTGTTCCTTCATTCCCCTAATTAATGTTGTTTTTAACACATTATCAGGCAAGGGTAATGATGCATAAGGAGATCTTTGAAGATTATACTGGAAACGTTCAACATACTCCTCTAATGTTTCATTTGGTCTAGCTACCATCTGGAATATTTCATCTTTTAATTCTCTAGACCTGCAATAGTCCTGAATTTGTTTTAGAAAAGACTCTTTCATTTGATCCTAGTTATTTATAACCCCACCACCTAATCCAATAAACCATCTTAGAGCAGCCCCTTTCAATGTAGAGGGAAATAATTTTAGTTTCTAGGGATCGGTGGTGTAGTCATATCCTCTACACAGCACGCCAAATTCAAATAGGAATGCATCTAGATCCTCTGATGTAAGACTGTGGAATGTAGGGATATGCTGAAGAGGGATTTCTTTCATAGGTGCATTAGCTACAGTATCCACAATGGGGTATTTCAGTGTAGAGGTTTGGGTGTTTGGCTGGTTTTGGGCCATTTGGTCAAATATATGCCAATAACCTTCTGGGATATCTAGAAGAGTATTCCTAGGTTGTCAAGGGGAAATGGATTTAACGGGAATGGCCTTGACAACACTTCCTTTATCTGGGATAATGAGAGTACCTAATGTCTGAGGGGATTCAGGTTCTTCAACTTTGCTATAAATGATTTTTGCAACACTTCCCTTATTTGGACTGCTTAATGGATGAATTACCCCAAGAGGAGATCTTGGCTCTTCAGTTTCTCCTGTCTCTCCTCTTCCTTCACAAAGGTTGCTAAGATTCCGTTCTTGCAATGGTTCTGGGCTAGAATTTTCAATTTCTTGAAAATCTTGCTCTTCGGTTTGACTATGCACCTCAGCAAAGGCTACAGACGGTGATCCTGTGGCTTGAAGGGAACTAGTAGGCTGTCTAAAAGCAACTTTTCTAGGTCCTACTGAAGGCTGAGATTCTGATTTCTTAAAGATTTTGTCTATAAAGGTCGATTGGCCAATGGTCACCGACCCCTTAGCTTTGTCAGGTTTGGGTAGAGTTTTATGATTCTTTTCTGGCTTTTTCTGCTTAGTCATGCACACAAATCAAATGCTAAGTTCTACCCAAACAAAACAGCAATAGATCTGTAGGAAAGCAGGTAGGGGAGCAAGGCTATTACATACTCCACATGTAGGTTCTTACCTTCCATTTTTAAAACACAATTCTTTCCTAGTAGGTTCTTACACTACTCTGAAAAGAGACAAATGTCTACACTCTTTCCCGGGCAACGACGCCAAAATGTCGAGCCGTAAAAAGGGTCATTTTCACCTCTAATTACCTCACATTAGTTTGTCAAACCAGGAACATTTTGTTATTTCAAAGAGTGTCTCAGTTTGAGGCTTTCATTTGTCAGAGTAGTGCTAGTAGTATAGTGCTCAAAATACAAGAGTAAATGGATGCTTAAAACAAGATCTACTTACAGTAAAACACTTTAAAGCTGAAATCATGCATTCAGGAAACTAAACAATTTATTAATCAAGGGTCCAGTAATAGTAATTAATCCCTCTATAAACTAATGTAACTAAATACAATCAAGGAACGGATCGTCAATCTGGGCACTAGACAACAAATGTCAACGCCCACTACAGTTTCAGATCGTTCTGCACACCAAAGCAATGATAACGCAAATAATCAAGAAATGGAACAACAACTAGAAAATGGAACAACAACTAGGGAATGGAACAACAACTAGGAAATGGAACAACAACTAATTCTTATGAACAACAACACCTTAATCTTCGGAAATAATTGCAGCAACCATATCCTACAGAAATCAGGTAGCAATCTTTATTCTAAGGGTAAATCAGATATCACACAGAAATAGAACGGCCACTGATTAGCAATGAAATATAGAAAAATACTCGGAGTCAAATGTAAGTGCAAGATAAACCAAGATAAATAGCACACACAACACACTTTAGTATTGAGAAAACAATAATCTGATTTCAATACCACAAATATCAATTTTAGTTATAAAGAATACGACTATAGTTCATAATGGAACAATGATGTCAGTTGAACAACAATCGCAATCAAATGTAAACCATAGATGAATACAAAAATATGAATGTTACAGCACAGTTACTTTGTAGTTGAACAACAATAGTATTCTGTAAAGACTAGCAATGTCGTATCAACAATTAAAGGAACAACAATGCGTTGCAGAGTCAATACGATGTTTCTGTCTCAGAGAATGATATCACTCAGTCTAACATAAATAAAATATAACAGAGTTTTGATGTAAAATAATAAAACATATCAGATTACCGAACAAAGCTAATAATGAAAACCACGCACAAACAAAAGATAATGATACAGGAGCAATTGTTCCACTAGGGCTGGGCCCTTAGCCTCCAAGGACACACCACTTGAGATTATTCCAGGATCAAAGATGAAACAGCAAGTAGGTTTATATTAACGCATTAAAACAGAATTACAACGGATCACTTCTCAACGAGAGTCAATGATCAAAGTCTCAAATTCAAGAAAAGTTACATAGAAAAATGACAGTCGATCCTCCCCTGGGCTAGTGGTGCTACCCCTTTTTATAACAGCTAAGGCGGAGATGTCAAGGATGCAAAAATAATTAAAGCAGCGATCCCTCAAGATCAAAGGATCTTGAGGGATTCGGAAAATTGTTAACTCCCAGTTATCCATTTTCTTTCTTGCGCCGAGTCAATATCTCCATTTCCTTTCCCTGGCTGATATGCTTTAATTTGGATCGCCTTGTTTGCATGTGGTTCCCCACCAAAGGGATAGTAGTTAACTTGGCCCTGTCTTTTTCTTTGGAATGGAAATCTTTCGCTTTTCCCCTTTCCTACATAAGAAATGGCAATTATCAGTGTTTTCGTATTGCATATTAATCTTATAGATTTTTTCATAATTTCTTATTATTCATGATGCAAAGGGGCTGTGATTTTTAATGAAAAGATGCCAAAATAATCAACAAAAACATACCTTCTTTAGTATGCCACACAAAGATGTCAAGAAAGAATGGAGGAGGCTCGGATAGAAGGGAGTCATCCTTCATCGAGGATTGATGCTCAAGCTCCCAGTCATACTCTTCATGAATGCCAGCGCATGTTGGTTGTGCAACACCAACTCCATCGATGGCTTGATCCTTGTTCACAACAAGTGTAGAGTCCTGAATGGAAGAACACAAGACAGTGTCATCTGGAGTATCATCTGAGTACGAAGACGGAGGTTGAGGTACAAAGTACATGTGAGAACCTAATGGATTCACAACCAAGATTGTGTGAAAATTGGAAGGAGCAATGTCGGGAGAATGTGATGGTTAAATAGATGTGTGTGCATGCTCTCCCACATCACTTTGCAATGGTGGATATGTTTGATGAGGGGACGACGGACAATCACTTGTGACAGCGACCGTGTTCGTCAATGATTGCACAACTTCATCACTTAAGTATGCTAAGCAAGGCTTGGGCTCGCACTTCTTCTTGGGATTGACTGATTTGTTAAGACAATATTTGAATCTATCCCAAAGATATGGAAATTTCATCTGAATTTTTGGAGCTTCAAACTGCAAATCACAAAAGTGCTGCCAAAAATCCATATGCGATTCATGCGGGGCCTTCCGTTGCTGTAACAATTTTTGGTCAAGAGTTTTTGGATCAAAATGATGGAAATTAGATTCAATTAGATCACATAACTGCTCAAGTGAGTGCATGTTGCCAGCAGACCGACTGCAGCACCACCATTGTGGGGATTCGTGAAGTGTGTATGCAAGCAGTAGGCTGGCCTCTTCAACATACTATTCATCTGCCTTGTCAAGCATGGAAAAAAAGTCTTGTAAGAACATAGGCTAGGCCACTTTTCCTTCACCATAATACATTAATTCAGACAAGAGATTTAAAAACTACCTCGTGATGTCGAGAGGTTCGACATGTGAAAAACATCGTGGAGGGGTGAGTGTAACAGAATCCATGATAGATGTGCAAAGGTTCAAAACAATATGAGAGGACACAAATTTTCATATGGCCCTCCTTCTAGCACCAAAAATGTTGATGGTGTTGGACCCACCAACAAGTCAAGGGATCTCCCCGGTAAGAAGTCCCAACTAGACCTCAGATTGTTTGGTGTAGGAGTCCCAATAGTGGGTCATACGGTATCACCTTGACCACAGTTACGCATAGAGGCAAGTAAGGTGTCCCTGTTGGTAGCAATAATGTGACATATGTGGCAAGTCAAGGAAGGTGCATGAGTAGTTCTAACACACAGAGGGTGAGGTGAGTGCGCACCTTGGAAACCTGTGAAAGAACACACGAGCAAAGATTCATCACAAACTGGAAGGAAAGTGAGCTAGCAATCCAAAGTGATGGTTAAACCAAAAACACATTTAAGTAAGATTCAGACATACATATAAAAAAATAGCTACACATGCATGCGTAAGAAAACATATACATATATCATTTAGAGTAAACAAGATAATTGAAATACAATATGACATATGCATGAAACATGTTGGATCTGTTATATTAAGAAGTGAAAGTTCCAGTCATACAATACAACCATGATGAACCACTAGTTCCGACAGCGGAATGTTACAATCACTATCGCTTGCTCCTCCAAAGAGATATACTAGCTCTGCATAGTGGAGAAGCCAAGGCTCATTACAATACTCTCCAAGCTTTCTCTAAGATACTCCTATTGAAAGCTTGGCTGACCAAAAGCCTCTACAATGAGTTATGAGGGACTATATATAGAAAAGTGTGGGGTGGCCCTTGACATTCCCCTTTGTGACTATTCATCTACCCTCATGACTTTTCGTCTACTCTATGATTGTTACATCCAACTATCGACACTTGAACTTCCACTTGACAAGACGTTACATACAATCTGCACATGTACCCATGTGAGACAAAATAGGCTTGAGCAAGCCATACAAGACATTACTATGACTCAAACAACTATGGGAAGACCAGCTCTTCGACATCCTCACGGTGGTCAGCAATAGAGAACTGATGCCAAGCTTGGTAATCTACGATTGTGTCTATGTACTCTATGGTGACATCCTTCTAGAAATGAACTCTTGCTTCTATAGCATCCAGGTACAGTGCTCTAGCTCCTCTACCCAACTTGTCTGATAAGATGCCCATCATTGTATTGAGTGCTGCCGGACCAGTGACATACTGATGCATGGTGCCTGCACTGATCACCAAGTCTTCGCTAGTGGCTATGTGCATCAACTCGTCAAAGTACGAGTCAATCACCAGTCAGACCTCTACCTTTGTCTTTGCCTCGGTGAGTGTTCCAATAGGTGGGATCGCATGTGCATGCACAACAACATCCATACTCCTGAATACCCATGCATGGGAAGCCTGCAAACTAGTGATGAGCTGTGGGAGCTCTTCATAGTTCTAGTTTTGACTTCGAATGCGTGCTTTCAGCTTGACCGCTCTAGGCTTCATCATCTTGGGCAAGTCTAACGTGGCTCCCTTATATCTCAGCATCCATGTTTGCATGTAGTCAACAACAGTATGCACATTTGATAGGATACGTGCTCTCCTAGCACATCGCTACTCCCAACCATTGAGATGGACAACTCCCTTATGCATGGTACCAAACTTGGAATACAATGCCCACATGACTGTCTCAAGGGAAAATACTTCATCTAATATCGCCTTCTTCAACTCTGCTCAAGTGGATGTTGTAACTAGTTATCCTCCTTTCTTGGTTGTCTGTAATTCCTTAGTCATTCGCTCGTTCTCAGCTATCAAGAAGCAAACACTCGAGCTAGTGGCTTCGACATATGCTCTAGTAGCATAGTCCAACGCTACTGGATGCTTGCACACATCAAACATGATCACTCATTCCTCAAACTACATAGGATATGTGTCGTCATCTAGAGTAGACACTCTGTGAGATTGCACAACTCTATGGTGTGACTCGCTGAATGATATGTTGTGCATCTCTTCTTCCGAGTTGTCTCCAAGGATCTCAGTGTCTCCTTGGTCACTTGGGACTTGCTCTACTTCCGGATCTGGTGAAACTGGTAGGTTGACCTCTTGGTGGTAAGGCATGAGGTCGATGCCTTGCTCTAGTTCTTGTTGTTCCATGTATGTATCCATCTGTTCAAGTTCTTGTTCAATCTCTGGAGAAAAGTCCTACTCCTGTGACTTCTCACCCTGTCTGCTTGGTACCCGTTGTTCAGATGAGTCTATTACTTGTATGGGTGTAGTTTCATTTGTATGTACATGTTGCACCCCCATGTTGTACCTTTTATTGTTGTGCTTCCTTCTACTATCTGCATAACTCTTGTTCCTTCCAGATTTGCCCCTTCAACTCATGCAACTCCTTCACTGTTTCCTCCATCCTTTGTTTTTCTCTCTGCCTTTGCGTGTTCCTCCTATCGCATTGTTGTCTCTTCACCTCAATTGCTAAAGATGATTTCTGTACAAGTGGTTCTTCTCTGAACTTGCAACTTTGTTTTGCCT